>CM076582.1:777173327-777431134 GCA_034641835.2 Pinus albicaulis
ACATCTGTCTATTTGTTGCTAGTTATCGTAAGATACTAGGGAGATCTGTCTTGTCCGCAAGAACGATTTGTCCGTCCAACAAGAACTCTAACACTTTATGGTTTTAGGGTGAGATGGATCATACTAGTGAGGTGCTAAAAATAGCATGATAGTACATAAATTATTTTTAAACTGAAGAAACTGAAACAAATTATGGTGATTCTCCCAAAACAGAGCATAAAATATGTATTATTCTTATTAAACTTGAGAATCAAACATATCATAGAATTGGAATTAACATCGAAAGTAAAAAAAATTCATACATATGCAGTAGAATAAGAAACTATGCCAAATTATAGTACCACATGAATCCCAAAAGTATAGCTGCAACTCATCCAATATATTCCTACCAAAATCTGAATACACTAGTGTCTCTGATAAATACAACAGCATCCAACCTGTGAAATGAGGTTAGAAATGAAATATATAGGCATGAAACAACTTCTCCCAACCTTAGGGGTCGAATCCCTGAATTATGGAGCTGATCCACAAAAATATGAATTGCAAACCTAGAGTTTAGGGAGGTCAAACTCACTCATCCCTAACTTTAGTGAAACGGATTCATCAATCCTCTCAAAGAGTTTTACCTAATGTATTTAACCCTAGGTAACTTAAAAAAATCATTATTACATTTAAATCCATCAATTACATTGGTAAAAATATGATTTTTCCATGGTAAAAATGAGAAAACTGGAAAAAATCAGGAAAAACAGAGAAAGGTCAAGAGTGTGGCGCTAGTGTCAAGAGCGCAGCGCCATCTTCAGCTCAACTTTTGAAGGGGTTTCTGAAGTCAAAATTGAGCTCAGGATAGCTCATTAGAAATATTTTCCTGTCCAGTTTCTAAAAATTTCCTTACTTTCCAAAAATGATAATATTAACCCTCCAAAAATTCAATCTGCCAAGACTAGTCAGGAGCACAACACCTAGCAGAAAAAAAGGGCGGAAACATGATTTTTTGAGTGTTTTTTTACCTTTTCACCTACCAATTTTCCCAAATTTGCTTAGAAAAGTTCCTACCTTGACTGTATTTGGCATTTTAAATCCAATGGTACCTTTATTTTTCCATTTGGAGCCTCCTAGAAGAAGCGCAACGCCTAGGGCGATGTGCTCCTGGCAGACAAACTGTGCTAAACTGCCAAAAGTTTGCAAAAAATCCAAAAATTCAAAAATTGGTCAAAATTTCTTCAAATTGTGTTGTGGAAGCCTGAAGAAATGTTATAAGAAATGAGGGATGCCTAAAACAAGGATGTAAAGCTTGTCTCATTCTTTTTCTGCTGGGCTTGTTATGGCACAACCTACAATTGCTGAGTTATGCCACGCACTTTTTTCCTGTGATGTACCCTGTTAGAAAATTTTCACCATTTTATTGTATTTATTTTCCTTTTGAGGAGTTTAGAAAGAGGATATTGGACTTAATTCCACTGGCTATCCTCAACCTCCTGGCAATCCTCTCCTCAAAAGTTAGTTTTTCATCCTCAATTCTATGTTGTTGTAAAGCCGATGAAGAGTGAAAACTACTCGACAAAAAATTGCTTTCCCCTAATCCAAATACCTACAACCTTCAAAAACTATGTTAACGATGCAGATTCTGAACCTTCGTAGAAACAGATTTATAGCGAAAATGCCACGATGACCTGTTTAGGAGCTTGAAAAAAAGACCTGACTTCCACAGATGATATCTCCGCAAATATTGCGAACCAAGGTCTGAAATTTTTAGACAAGCTTCCTCAGGATTTCGGCTTCGCACCCTAAAAATTTCAGCTTCCGAAACTTCGTAGAAAAAAAGTTATAGCAAACATGCCACGATGACCTGTTTGGAGCAGCGAAACCCTAGAATCCAAAGCTCTGATACCAAATGTTATGTAACCAACTCCAAAAATAGAAGAAATGAGATATCAACGCCTTAGAAATAAGCCACTTCGAGGGGGAAACCTCCAATACATTACATGAATGATCAATTCTTGGATGTTACAATTCACAAAACCTCCTTTCTATATATAGGAGTCCATGGGGCCATAATATAATCCTAGTGGGCCACAATGTAATCCTAGCCGACCTAACAATAATAATTTAAGGGCACAATAATAACAAAATGGGGTTACAAGGGTACACTAATAACAATAAGGGGTTTACACTAACAATAATAAGGGGCTATACTAGTGATATAGGACCCAAATAAACAGTTATGGCCCATTCTGTTCCCACTGCACCATGGCAATGCCTACATATATAAGGGAAGCACTTTTCAAATGAAAAACCCATGCTTCGAACAATATTTTATCTAATTCGGGCGGTATTGTTTTAAAAACCACTCATTGGCTTAATGACTGTGCGAGACTGGTGGTATGGCTTTAGAAAACCACCAACTTCAACTTTAATGCCAACGGTGTCCTAACACGATTTAACTGATCTTTCGGTTCGTATCCCCTTCATCTCAGAACCGATCTCCTCAATGTGTCACTTAATGAGCATGAATCGATCTTGGATAGCGGGATTGGAAATATCGACTTCCTTGAGGCAATTTCACAACAATGAATATGAATTTGATGTCGATTTCAACAAGAAACCCCAGCTTGCTAGGTTCCTCCAACTCTTTATACAGATTTAAATTCTCCACAGCATATACAAATTTAAATAGAGTTTCGAAGGTAATAATACCTTCTCCGCTTTAAGGGTATGGTCAATTACAAACTGGTAACAATAAATTTAAAACAGAGTCCTTTAGTGCAGAAATTAAACATGCTCATGGCATCGCTCGCCCTCTTAGCAGAACGAACTCTTCGAGCTCCATTGAAACCTTCACGCAAGGCCAATATACATTTGATTCATATGCATTAAAATTATTGACCGGGATCAATACAATTGACCACCATCATCTGCGTCTACACTATAGCATAATGTAAATATTAAATTGCCATCGATCCTGTAAGGATCGATGGTCAATAATCCACTGAGATTCACGATATACGCTCATAATTGAAACTGCAGATAACCACATTCAACTCGCATGCATCTAATTAACTATAAAATCTAATTGTAATTAACCCAACACGCATATACAGACACACCGAAATCTATGCAACACAGTATATCTACTATATACAAGATTCACATACAATTAAGGCATTTCAGCCTCAGCACGCTGATTCTCCTACGACTACATTGTGCTCACTTGCTCTCCCTATCTTCACACATTATAGGGTAGCTGCTTTATAGAGGCTACAGAGGTTAGTGAATCATTTGAGCTTCACAACTCTCTCCAGAACTTCCTCAACGCACACACGGCAGGTGCACATGTCAAATCAGTAGTTTCAGCATCGATTTTAAACAAAAAATTGCCCCAATTTACATGAATTTTTTCATACTCAGTCTTTTCACCTGTAGATTCAAACTTGAATTTGAACCTTTTCGGATGCCCCTGCATCAAAATCCCTCTTAATATCCCTTGTCTTTGGTATTTTTCTATGCTCCTAAAAAAATAGTATGGGATATTGAGAAAATTGACTCTTGTGAAGTGCATGAGCAGTCTAATATGATATGTCTAAATTCTGGAGAACCTTCCTTCACAAGAGAAGTACTTCATGATTATTTTCATCGTGGGGGTATACCTATCAGAAGGTAACTGAAAGGGAAGAATCTCTTTCTCTCATTTTTGTACCTTGGTTTGATGAATGGTTCATAATACTGGTCATCTAAGTCTTTAGCTTTAAACCACTTCTCAACCATTTTTGGTATCCCTGTGGCAGCAGCAATGATATGTGTGGATATGGTGAAGGTCACACCTGCAAGGGTCACCTGATTATCTCTGATGTTTGAGATGAAAACTCTGCTCAAAACAGGGTGGTGTTGAACTCTTTGGATCATTTTTTAGAAATCAAGGAAAAACATATTCAAAGCAAGAGACTATCATAGGTGAGGCCATCATTTCTCTGGAGTTGGTGGGCTCAAGCCTTAGAATTCTTCCTCCTTTGTGAAGTCTCCTTCCTTCTCTATCCTCCTCTTCCTCCATGGAATCTTTGTCTTCCTCCTCCATGGTGTTTTTGTTTTGAAACCCTAGGGAAGGGAAAGGGGAGTGGAAATAGGTTTAGGGAGTGGGGATGGGAGTAGGAAAAATTGGGGGAATAGGGAAGGGAGTTATGGAACTTAGGGGACTGATATGGGATTAACATACTTAGGGCAATGAGATGGGGAAATCGATTACAGGTATAGGGAAGTTTCCTGGAAAATGTGTGGTCTAGGAGCTAGGGTTTTTTGGGTAATTTAGTTTATGGATAGGGATTTAGTGATGTAGGGATAGGATTAGGGTTTACTGTGATATGGGAAGGGAATCCAGGGCCTAGGGAATAATTTGTGTTTGTAGGAATTAAATCTAGGGCTTCTTATCTTAAACACTTGGTAAACTTGAATGAGATATTTTACACCTTAAACTTGCAAATGGAAAATTATAGGAGGTAAAAAATGGTGTTGCTTACTTGTATTGAGATGGAGAAACCCTTTGTTGGTGACTTGGATCAATTGCATGAAGTTTTGAAGGTTGTGAATGAAACTGGCTAGGAGCGCAGCACTAGTTCTAGGAGTGTAGCGCCTAACTGCCAGGAACACAACACCCTCCTCCAGGAGCATAGCACCACCCAATTTTTGAAATTTCACCCTGCAAACTTATTTTTCAAGCTGCAGGAGTGTGAGCTTGATGGTTGGGAGAGAAAATGAGAGATTTCCTTGTCTTTTGATGGGCTTTATACTTGATTATTTGAATGAATTTCCCTTTGGGACCCACTTTTCTTTCTTCTCATTCACTTTAAACTTTGACATATTTACCTTTCACTTTTGTTTCTAATTTGGAGATTGATCATTTGATGGATTGAGAACACTTAGACTTTAAAGCTTCTAAGCTTTCATGGCACATGAAAACTTTGAGTTGACAGCTATCTTGGAACCATGAAATTATTACATATTGTGAAAACACAAAATTACATGATGAAATTAAAATTACATGATTGAATAAAAACTAAATATTACATTTCAACTTAACATAATAAAGTGAATTTATTGATCACTCTTAGTCTTGTTAGTCTTTTATGCAATGGAAATGATCTTTTATTGGACCTTGAAAACCCTAAGACTTAATGGACACAATGACTGAATGGACTTCATGATGATATGATTGAAAAGATGATAAGGCTCATGAATAATAGACAATCAGCATAGTGATAAAGTGAGCCAGCAAGTGATGAAATGACATTTTTTAAAAGAGTGAACTTTGATGAAAATTTGCACAAAGTGACCAAATTTTTGCATGACCTAGTGGAATGATAAAAAAATTCTGAGTGGGACCCCTAAAATGACATGAAAGAGTTAATTTTGATCATTGGTGGAAGGATGCAAATACTGACACTAACGATATGTTTTCCTTTCATTCCTTTTGTTAGTTATTGTTCATAAAACAATTACCAAAACAATGAAAATAACAACATAAAGTACACAAGATATAGGCTCCAAGCCAAGGATAAAGCCCTCTAAGGGGAAGTGCAAGAAATAATGCTTCTATTCTTCTGGAATCTTCTTACAATGAGACTTCCAAGACCCAAATACGAAAGCCAAAGATCCCCCCAAGCACCAAGTCAGCCCCCCAGCAAGTTCTTCTTTAAGGTTTCTTCCAAACTTCAACCTACTGCAACTTCATCCCATATTTTCAGCCCTACAACTGCACCTTAAAATTTCATCCCTGTAATTTTTTCCTTCTGCAACTGGAAACAAGAAAACCCTAACTTTGCGCATCGAGAGAGAGACAGAGAGACAGAGAGATTATCCCAAGAAACTTCAACTTATTTTCTTCCTTTCTTCATCTTTCCATATCTTCTTCTACTTTGTTATTGTTGATTGAACTTGATGATGAGTGAGTGTGTCAAATGAGGTCAAGCTCCTTGTATTTAAAGCCTTCTTGAGGGGTCGAATAGACCTCCCTTAGGCTGAATTTTCCTTGACTAGGGCTGACTTTGTCTTGCAGGAATAAATGGATTTTTCCTTACAAAATAATTATTTTCCTTTGTTTCCATGAGCCCAAATGGGACTATAATACATGACATAAATTCTTCTTTGTCTTAGAAATACCTAGAAAGACCTAGAAGCAAAAAGAACGATATTTTGACCTAGACTTGAGAATGAAACCCATGCTTTACAAGTATATAATGTCATGATTACAAATATGTCATGATGAAGATTGAACCTAGTTACAATTTCCAACATTGAGCACATTAGCACAAATTTTGAGTTTTTCTTTGCACTTCTTTTCTAATTTAATTAAGATTGATTCTCCCTTTTTATTTTCATGATAACCAAGATATATTTTATTAAAATAATATCTCTGCAAACTGATAATATCATGTAATATTTTAGATCTCTTTCAAAATTTAAAACTTTTATTTAGTAATCATGGTTTTTCCTAAATCCTTTCTCAAGGAAACAATCTAAGGTTTTTACACAGTATTTTGTCACACTCCCTATTCCATATCCGAAGTGTCGCACTTTGTGTCACTCATGCCACAAATGTCGAAAAACAACGAAATTTGTGAAAACATGTTCGCCATGAATAACATGCTCAAAACATCCCTAAAGAGATGGATAATCAATGCGCTGAATAAATTCTTGAGAAAAATTGTGAAAACCCTAATTTGTAACCCCAATGTGATTCTCTTATCTATGGACTAGTGTTTGTCACCCTATGCATAACCTATGTTCAGTTCTGGTTGTTAGTGTCCTATAACCACAATGATAAAATTTACTCTTTCCACTGTTGTTTGAGTCTTAGGTAAAATTATAATATTTGCAAATTAAATTTGACATGTCTCTTGATTGTCAAATGATTCCAAGTTATTTTCTAGGTGTCATTGCTACTCCCTCCACCTATCCAAGGTCACAAAAATCCATCATGGTCATTGTCATCATTTCCTGCCATAAGTCATCAAATGAGTTATTTGGTCATCATATTGGTCATGGAATCATAAGAATCTATACTTTCAGAGTTAAATTTATAATTCATGGTCAATAATATGCATATGATGGTCATCATTATCTCAGTCATCATTCTGAAAAAGGGAGTCTTGTCATCCATTATGGTCATCAAAAATTTTCATTATGGGAGTTATAAATTAGGAAAATAAAGTGTTTCAAAGATAATCAAGGTACATCTATGTCACATGGAAGAAAAGACATCTGCAACTGAAATAATCATCATATCTTTTTTATAAATGTATCATCAAGCCATATCCTAGATCAAATCATCCAAATGATGGAGAAATTGGTCATCATGACAAAGGGAGGTAAAATTTGAATTTTCAAGTTATAAAATGCTTCAAGGAGTTTGAGTTGGTTCTATTAACAGTGACATGAATTCTAGGATCTCAAATTCAGCCTCAGGAACTTTGCAACTAAGCCAAGAAAGAAGAATTAAAGCAATGATGTGCATCTGTTGCTCTTCTGGGAAGCTGTTAGGGTTTTTGTTGCGCTCTCCCTCTTCCATGGTTCATAGATTCATTCAAGATTCAAAACATTTCTTTTTATGTTCACACATCCTCCATGGCCCTTCATTGAACATTTCTCATCATTCCCCTCATTAAGATCCTTTCAGTTCCTTATTTTCCCAAAAAAACCCTACAAATTTGTTGTGATTTTACCCTAGGTATGTGTTTTGACCTTTTCGCCACTTTTTTCTCACTTTTTTCTAAAAAATCCACTTCTATAATTTTTCTAACACCCATACCTACTCCCCATAATGTTTCTACAATTTTTCCTACCCCCTTCCCTCTCATTTCACCATTTTCCCTAAAACCCTAGTTCTTTCCCTAGGTATATAATTCATTATTTTCACCCCTCTTTTATCACTCATTTGAAGAAATTCCACCTCCATTGTCTTCCTAACATCCATCCCTACCCCCCATAATTTTCTTAGAATTTTTTCTACCACCCTTCCCTCTCATTTCCCTCCTGTTAAATTCAATGTGCTTTTGACTCTATTTTTTGTCATAATTTTCAAAAGCAGTTTCTAAAACAATGAAGATGAATTTTGGAAGAAAAAAAGTTATTTTTTTTAAGGAAATACCTAGTCACAATATCCTCCTTCATTTTCTATACAAGTATCATATATTGGGATATATTCAACTTTCTTGGAGACCTATTTCAGAAAATCAAATTCTCCAATTTTTCTTATATGTTTTAGTCATTATTTTGTGGCTTGGATTCCGAGAAAATGGAAAAAAATTTATAAACACTGAGAGAGTTTGTATCCACAACAAACATATCTACAAAAACCTCTCTCATTTTTTTAAAACTTGTTATGGTTAAAAATATATCAGTTCAACTTTGACCCCTATTTGTTCGTTGTGCTTAAGGAGAGTTTGTTGTGGTTCTGGACACTTGGTTTTAAAATCAATTTTGAGGGGGCTAAAATGATGATTTTGGATGAATTAATTGTCCTAGGGTATATTATACATCCTAAGTTTTCTTTATCATCCTTCATCAATATTCAGAACCTCTTCTAAGTCATCAAAATATCAAGCCAAATTTTTTGTGATTCGTCTAAGGACATTCGTTGCGTTTCTAAGAAAGTTGATGTGTTATGTGATTAGATATTTTTAAATGCACGTGGCGGTCAAAGGTAAAACTTGGCTGATGTAATAGTTGACTCATGATTTTATCTAATTATTAATAGGCTTGTTAATTATTATCATTGTAAATAATCTTGTGATCAATGCTTTGAGAGATAATCTCAATCAGTTAGCTAAATAGGGAGAAAGTTGTTTCTAACTTCCCTAGGATTTGGAAATGATTAATTAGGTTCATGAATTAGTTGCTATGGATTAGGATTCAACCTTTTAGAGGTGGAATCATGTTTTCCTTCTATATTTACTCAGAAACAAATCTAAGGAAGGGTTGGATATTTGAAGTTCACACTTTTTTGGAATTGGTGTACTTGACTCTTTGCATAAATAATATGCATGCAGTTGCAGCTATTTTTATGGGATTCTTGTGATGTGGTTAGTAACACTGTATTTCTCCAGTTTTCCTTATGCATCTGATTATTAAGTAGTTCTAGCATCCATCTATGTTCTTCTTATGTTAATCTCCTAAGTTTAAAATAGAATACAATGCCTCAATTGCTCTGCTTTGTCTGATATTTTCATATAAGTGTTTTATCTTCTAAACAAGTGAATTCATGCATGTGTGCTCACTTGGTTTCTTTATATGATTTCTTCATCAATATAATACAATGAAAAATATATTTTTTGTCACTACTTACACCTACCTTGCCTCATTCTACGTCTGCAAACTAATCTTTTGAAATAATTGGCCTAGTTCCTAAAACCTAGTGCTCTTTATCCAGCAAACCCTAATCAAAACCCAATTGAGCTGATAACTAGCCTAAAACCATAATACACTCCAGTTACTTCCATTGGCTATGAGGTTTATTTTGAGAGAGCCCTCTATGATTTGGTAGGGCTAGATATCAAGTCAAAAGTTGGTCTGTGGTTATCTTAATATTTTTCTTTCTCAACCTGGGAAACTAAGGAGTGCTAACCATTAGGGGAATTTTGAGGTCTATAATGGGCCTCCTAAGGAAATAATAAAATAATAGCTAAACCAATAAAATAATATTTATGCATTTGCAATTCACTTTTTGCACCACAATCCATGTAACCATGGTTAAATTCAATTCAAAAGTGGTACCAAAATAAAATTTATAAAAAAATTGTATTGATGTGACTATAAATAAGAATGAGTTTTTCAAGAAAAAGTCATTATCATTGAACAACTAATGCATTTTTCCTTTGTACTTAAATAACTTAAAATAAAATATAAATTCATAAATTCTTAATTATATAATATGTTATTAATTAAAATTTATATTATTTAAATTGTATAATAACATGTAATTAATGTACTATATAAAAATAATATAATAAATGTGATATATTATTGTATCTATGAATTTTATTCAAAAAATGTGAAATGATATTTATTATGAGTACTTTGCTTTGACTTTAAAAGTACTTATAGCACTACCATGGTTTACCATGAGTTTTTATCCACCATTGAGAATGTGACAAGTAAGTACCTTTAACTCAAGCAATGCCACCTCAACCATTAGGGATGATGTCATCCCCTAAAATGTGATTGGTTCTCATAAAATGAATTTTGATTGTACATTTTCTTTAGGAGGCCCATTTTAGACCTCAAAATTCTCCTAATGACTAGCAATGTGGGAATTGAAGTAAAAATTCGTGTTGGTCCTCTTTAGGTAGGTTCTCCAAAAATGCATCAGAAGCTTCACCTACTAGAAACATCAAGAACGAAAGTCTGGTATCAGTTAGGTGAGGATTGAATCGAGTTCTCCCATTTTGAGTCCTTGATCCTACCTTTCAGGATTTTCCCCTTAATATGTGGACCTTCCTCCCTCTTTTATGGATCTTTAACCTCTTCGTCTTCCCTATAAATGAATTCCATGCTTTCCCCAAATGTTTTTCATTTTTGGTTGCATTTATAGTGCTCGAATGCACCTAAATGCTGCCAAAATTCTAAGGAGAAGGAGTGCTTGAAGTCTCTGCCTTGGACTTGGGAACCCTTCCTTAAAGAAGCCTCCAACATCAATGCACTGGTTGTGTGCTTCCCTCTTCAATTTATTAATAATACAAAGCATGTTTTACTTTCCATAAGATTTTCAATGATTAATTTCTTAGTATGATGCTCCTTGATCTGTCATATGGTTTACATTAGAATGAAATATACTATGATTTATTTGTGTGTTGTTATTCGATATATCTTGTAGGTATTCGTATGTAAAGGCATAGCGAGGAGTGAGCTTGGAAGTAAGGATATCATTATTAACATTGAGAAATAACTGCATAGGAGCGAGGTAGGACATATTCCTCGCGCATGTCATTCTAATTCAACCTAAGAGAGTTTGCTTGCTTTTGTCTCGTTTGTTACTAGACCCACTCATTGGGCTAGAGGGATTGCTTCTCTCCATAGAAGGGATTTCCTGGATAACAAAATGGCAACTCTGTTTTGGATCCTATAGCATTATTAGTCCTCATTTTTTATTTTTTCTTCTTGTTTAGTTTTCCCAACCATTTAACAACCCTTTGTTTGGATTGATTTTCAGTCTGTACTCTACTTTGAAGGTATCCTAGGGTATCAGATCTAGAGTTTATTATTGATATTTTCTTATTTTTCCCCTATTTATCTCCATCGACACCTTTTTTATCAGTTACGGTTGCGATGCTAGTGCATATTTTATCTAAAACAGTCGCGCTGCAAACCTCTGGTGTCAATTGCCTTACATATTCATCCTAAATTTGGTCTTGTGCTTACATATTCATCCTAAAACAATCCTTGACTTTGTCATTCATTATTCTTGAGATCCAACTTGATTTCTACCTTAAATGATCTTAGTTTTCTCTTGGAACAGATGTTATTCAAGTTGGTGCTCCTAATAGGAGATTCAATGTCATATATACCTTTTTTCCTAGATAAATGGGTGCATCTATACTGGATCCAACCTAAACATTTTGAAGGGTTCGAATTTACTAGGAGGAGGCCAACTTCATATTTTGGATCCTAAAAATCATCTTTTACAAATTCATTTTTTTCTCTTTTTCATTAGACAAGAAGATGTGTCTTTTAAATTTTTATTTTGATCCAAGAATGAAAAAATGCTTAAAAATTACATTAAAGTCTAAAATATACATTATGGAAATCAACCATAGTTACAAAAATCAACATAGGAGATACCAATCCCATTTTCTTATTTGTAGTCACCAACCTACAATAGACACCAATCCCCTTTGATTCTTTGTAGGCATCAACCTATTGGAGACACCAATCCCCTTTGATCCAATATTTATAGGCACCAAACTAATTTCTTGCTTCTTCAGAATGTATGTTGGTTTCTCCTACTTTCAAAAAGTATGCTTGTTACATTTTTCTTCACCAACTCTATTAGTTTCTTCTTCCTTCTCTGGGTATACATGTTGCTTCTTCCTTCACCAATATCCCAAAACTCGTTGCTTTTAGTTGTTTGAAAAAAATTTCAAGAGTATTCAGGAAGCCTAACTTTGCTCGACCATATCTCTGAAAGTATGGTGAATCAAGGTATAAAACTTGAATCATAGGTACTTGCATTTTTCTATATCTCCTCCAAGTATCCCTATTTGAAACACCATAGAATAAAATTTATAGTGAAAATTCCCATCTGATCTATCTGAAGAAGATTTTAGGAGCATTCAAGAAGCCTAACTTCCTTTTTCCATATCATTGAAATTATAGTGAATCAAAACATGAAACTTAAACCATAGGTACATGAATATATTCTTTATATATCCTAAAATTTTCTTGGTGTGAAAACATAACACAACCAAATCTAGTGGGAAAATTCCAATATGACTCGTTCACTCCATAAATCACATTTTTTATTCCACCTTTAGACTCCAAGAATCACCTCAAAAGTTATTCCTCAAATCCTCTTGCGACCTCATATTTATTCTTCAATAAATTTATGTTAAAATGAACTCATGTTTCCTTTATGTATGGTTTTTGTACAATCACATATGTGGTTGACTTGTAAAATTGGTTGGGTTGGCCTGCTTGTACTTTCATTGGGTCATCCTAACAAAATATTTCATATCACCTCATTCCTATGCAATTAGAAGGAGCTCCATATATTGTTGGAAAGGCATCAGAATAATATTTATAATAATATATGTCCTATGCTTCCATTTGAGCTAGGTAATTAAATTAAAGGTACATTTAATATAGGGTATCCAAATTGGGCTTTCTTGTACTTTGGTCGAGTCATCTTGAAAAAATATTTCATATATCCTTTTTGTGTAGGTAAATCCCCTCTGTAGATAGAGGCAATCCCTCTAGCCCTAGGGTGGGTCTAGCAACAAGAGGACGTGCTAATGTGTTGATTCCTAGTTAATGAATGAAACTAATTCAAGATATATTTTCCTACCTTTGATCCAACGCAATTGTCGTAGCTGTGGTGGAAGTCTCTTGTTCTTCGTCCCGACACATCACGATCCTTCAGCTATGGTACTCAGGTGCCTACACAAATATCAGAGAATGAAAGCAGCATAAAAAACAATGTTTTAATTCATAACTATCTAACTAGTCAAGGAGAATTAAATTTATTGCATAAGATCAATCACATCAACACAACACGAGAACCAAAACATTAGTCATGTATATATTAAGAGAAAGAAAGAGATTACAACCAAATGAGCCTTGACGTCGCAGCATCCTTCAGCAATTCCAGTCAAAATTCATCTCAAGCATTCGTCAGGGAATTTGGATGTGGTGAGGCAATAAGCCTAAGCTCTCTCTTGACAGGGGTCTCTCTCTGCTGTATCTCACACCGGCTATATCAAATTGTTTTAGCAAAATTTTCAGCAATTCCTATTCAGCTAGCTGCATCTATGTCAGATAGATGTATTTATAGAAGGAGAGGAGGAGGTTGGGATCCCTCATATGGTGGAAGGGAGGCCTTATCCTTTAGGATATTTTGCCAAAATGAGGAAACAAGAATCCAAAGGAAGTTTCTCGACGTTATTTAGTCGAACAACCCAAGATGACTCGCTCACGAAGTAGTTACCATGGAAACTTCTCTTCTATATTTAAAAAAATTTCAAAAAACATCTCGACGTGGGTAGATATTTAAGACAGAGCAGCAATGTTCACGGGGCCCAGTGTTAATTTCCTTTATTGGCACGAGGCCATAACTTCCTACCAGCACCAACCAAAAATCATGTGTTTTTTATGGTCTATTCCAGGAAACGTAAACAGAGGAAATGTTCTTCTCATGGCAGGGATACTCGCTAGGTACCCATGTTTTGGGCTGGGATATTTGCAAGACTAAAAGATGAGACAACATCGGGACCACTTTGGGACCTTAGGATCTAGCCCTCCTAGGTCCAGAGAAGGATCTCTCTATACAAGTCAAAGGATATGTCTTTGAAGCTCTAAGTTATGATTTTAGGCTAGTTGTAGGCTCAGGGTTGTTGGTTTGATTGTTTGTGTTTGGTTGGAGGGAATCAGGAAAAGAAGGACCAATATAAGACAAGGATGAGCGAAGAGGAAGCTTAGGTAGAGACAGATAACTCAGAGAACATCAAAGCCATTGGGAAATGGAGTCAAGAAAGGGTTTACTTGTGTTCAATGTGCAAGCTTTCAGTTGGGCAAGTCATCTAAATCATCTGGATCTTAAAGGATAGAAGATGGAATGGAACATTAAGGACTGAAAATGAAAGGAGGAGAACCATCTAATTCTGTCTATAGATCAGGTCAGAGGTCATTTAACTCCAGACCTGCTTGGACCAAATCAGAGGCAATACAAGGGATCTTAGAAAGGCTAGCTGGTCGTGCAAGGATCCTAGTGGACAGGGTTAATACTAGTCCCCAGTGTTCCCAAACCTTCCAGCTAAATCCTAACCAGAACATCTAAATATAGATTTCATCAATTCATACATCAGAGAGCAGGCAATAACATCCACTACACTGGTTAAACCAATTGAAATCAATATTCAGATACACATTTAAGCAGAAAACATAAAGGGCTGGGAGAGCAGCAACATAGGGCACCTAACAAGGATGAATCCTATGCCAAACTTCTGATGCAAGCCAGTAGAAATGAAATGAAATGAAACATGAAATAAGAGCAAGTCAATCACAAATACAGAGAAAGAGGAAACATCACCAGCTGTTTTAGATCAGGATCCAAAGAAATGTGCTTGTCATATTAAAAACAAAACCAATCAGGTACAACATTGCCCACAGCTTGAACATTCAGTCTGAATACATCAAATCTCAGCCTATCTTACAATATACACAGAGAACTTATCTCAAGAGGAGAATACTTGCATTTCACTGATATCTCATCAACAACCATTACAATGTTTCCTTCTGTGCTTTATAGCAGATGGTGGATAGAAAATCGACTGAGAAGGTAGGTGAAAATTAAATGTATCATTAAACACAGAGTAGAGAAATAGGGCCGAGGCCCATTCTGTTTGAATATTGAGTATCTAATGTCTGTCACCTCTATATGCAGGAATGATCTTCTTCGGATTTTCCTTTACTCCAGACATGGCTTTGCTGCATTCTGGCGGCCATAATTTGTTGTACTTGTGGAGAATAAACAAATGGTAAATAACTGCTGAAAGGTCTGCTTCATAAATGTTCTAATTTCTTTGAGCTGCTGTTAGGGTAGAAATTCCTTCAGGGACATTCTTTTACTGTGCAGAGGACCTTTTGGATGGATCCTCGGGGTCTTCAAACTGTTGCTGTGCATTATAAACTTGTGATTAAGGCTTAAGATCTTCATTAGTTTGCCTTATTCTCTCTGCTCTGTACTGGGACACTCCGCTGCTTCAATTCCATCTTTGATAGGTTAGCTCGGGTTTTAATGGTGATGGGAGATTTTCAGAGTTCGAAATCCTGCTTTTCTTTAGTGCAAATCCCATCAGCTGCTTTCCTTGACAATTCTATAGCAGCGCCGGCCCTTGGATTTAGTTCTGTCTGCAAACTTCTCCATTAAGATGGTCCGACAGAAATATAGAGTATTTTACCTTTAGCGACCCTGCAAAACAACAAACTGTGAAGAAAACCATGAAGGTGAATGACGGATGAGGTGGATGGAGGTAATGGACGCATTTGGTGACATGGCGGAAGAAATTACAGAGGAAACAGTGAAAACTTTCTCTGGTTGGGGTTGGCGGAACACAGAGCGAAAATGCATGAAAAACATTAAAAAACACGAACTTTGAACATATATATGCAACGGAATGAGAGACTGTACGGGGGGCGCACGTGGAGTGACGTGGCGGGACGGAAAACAGTGGACGGGTGACGTGGAGATGCGGCGGACTTGGTCAGTGACGTCTAAATAATTCTAGGCCATACGATCATCACACAATATCAACGGTCAAAATAGAACTGGAGGATGATGTAATGGCGGGCCCGGGGCATTTTACATGGACACTAATAATCGTGCATCTCCGGAGAGCGGGAACCATAAGATGTGGTCCCCAAGATCGAACGGCCTGTGGACCCCGCCGGCCTGGCTGGGCTCCGTAGATAATGCGTGAAATGGGAAGTTTTAAATAGAAGACTCTGACACGCGGCCACCCAAGATATGGAATCGCTGGGTCCGCGGGAAATACCGCCGGCTATGGATGGGTGGTGCGGAATGAAACCACCGGTTTTCACACAATGAACGCGGGCGCGGGGACCACCACGGGAAACAGTTCCGCTCCGTCGATTGGTTTTTGATCGGACGGCGGAGATGAACTACGGGGGGCCAACGTGTACAATCATACTTCCCCAAGAGAGCAACCTCGTAGTGAATAACAGTCATTCGATCGGGTTTTCCCACATCCCGAGGGGTTAACTACGGGGGCTCCATGGTTTGACTCTACGGATAGAGAAGAGCCCCCGCAGGGGAAAAACTTTGGTCATGGCGTTAGGCTATATGGAGCGGAAAGGCGCGGGGCTAGCGGAGAAGGGGGCTTAGGCCTATTATAAGATCGGGAGTGGGTTTTTATGCCATTTTAATGTATTTTGAGGCCTAAGGAGGGTAACGATAGGGAGATGGAGGGGGGATTTGGTGAAACAAGGGTAAGGGTAAGAATCAAAGGGGATTTTGGAGGGGTTTAGAGGGTTGATAGGGGGAAATAGAGGGGAGAAGAGACACTTTGACAGAAGGAGAAAAAAGGGAAAAGGGACATTTTGTAGGGGTACAAGGGGTAAATGAAGGCTTTGAGCTAGGGAAACAGTAGAGGGGATTTGTATAAGGAAAAGCACATAGAGACCTCAAGGATGATGTGTCTTCAAGGGAGATGCATTCCTTGAAGGTCTCCAAAATGACATAGCCCCCCAGCTTGCTTGTCAAGAATTTCATAGGGGGGGATACGTATACAATGACACTTTTTTGCAAGGCATGACACTTCACATAAGTCACATAAATGGTCCTCCAATGTGAGATGGGATTGCGTGACGTACAAAATAATGTGTAATGATGCCCCCTAAAGCATTAGGTCCTAGAGGGAGGAGTGAAATTATTTACGAGAACACGTTTGAAACAAACACGTTGTCGAAGACCCTGCAGCATGTCACCACCGATATCTTGGATACATGAACATGGTCCCTCCATGGGCGCAAATGCATCCAAAACAGAGTACACAAATATTGAGGTCCGAGGTATGTGATTGTAGCCATCTAGTAATAAGGATCAACAAATAGACTTAGGTTTGGTCATAATTCCATCCAATCAAAAGAGTCATGCATATAGTCATGATAAACCAAAATATCTTGCAAATTTCGGATCTCTACCGACAAAACCTAGGGCTCCGCACCCATGTCGACCCGAACAAGTACAAATTCAAGCATATGAATATATGAGCTAAAGTCGAATGTGCAATAAAATCACCTGATTACCAGCCAATGATGAAAGCTATTAACAAGCATGAGAGAAACCACTAATAATGACAATGGACTTAATGAAATCTGGGATAATCCACGGAATGTGAGCAAGGATCCTGGCATCGAACACCTCGCAAAATCACTCGATTGAAGGCCAATGATGTGGACCTATCGTTGAATGTAAAAGAAATTGCCACTTCGAGGTGTTGCAAGCTCCACATCGGAAGGAAGTCTCTAGATCATCTTCCTGGATAATGAGCTGAAGTCGATAGGAAGTGACCTGGCCGAAGGAGGGCCATAATGTTTCCAACATCAATGACACGAGACTGAGAAACTTGATGATAATGAATCATGACTAAAAAAGAGGATCAGAGGGAGGTTGAAAACTACAAAAGAAAACTTCTCTTGAACATATCGGCAACAGGACTTCGGATTTGGCAGTATTTTACATCAAGGGATCCGAGGTCATGATGACGTGGAAAAGAGCATATTAGAGGTCAAAACCGATTACCCAAACCCATGGAGGAAAAAATGATGAAATGAGAGGTTCCCAACCCGACACGAATGCAAATGAACAATAAAAAAAGTGTTCAAGAGCGACATACTGCCAACACGACTGAGAACTGGTTCCATTTTCCCCCACCATTGCTGGTGAGTACCCCAATTATTTTTGGAAAACAAGCTTGAAGGAGATAGGATGTGCTTGTCATGTAATTTTGTCCTTCTGAAAAATCCATCTTAGTACATTTTACGAGCCCTAGGAAGGAGGAACTCAGTGACGTCATGGTGACAGTTTCTGATGTCATTTAGGGTTTAACGAGTCTGACAAAGGAAGAACTTGGCATCTTTTCATGTTTAGAGAGTTTGAAAAGAATCGGAAAAGAAAACTTTAGCAGTCCCTTTTCATAGGTAGTCTCACAGATCCAAAAAGGTAGAAAATTGTATCTGAGAGAACCTCTTAGTCGCGATAGGCTAAGGTATTCATTTTTCGTAAATAATCTATCCCAGCCTGAAAAGGGTAAACATATACTAGGTAGATATTGTTTCGTAGCCATTTAACGAGTTCAAAATGACAAGAGTCTCAGAAATATTTTCAATTTTAGAGAGTCAGAAAAGAGCTGAAAGATGACTCCAATAGTGACTTTTTGTGTCTTTACCGAGTCCGAAAAGTATAAAATACAACTCGTTACTTCATCGTCGTCACATTGACGACATGTCGCTGCACAAGAGACACACGTAAAACCCATTTCTCTAAATAACATAGCGAAATAGTTGAAAAAAATGCTTTAAAATATAATTAGGGTTCTGAAAATTTATAAAATGCCAAATATGGTAAAAAAATTACTTTTCACTTTTACATCTTGTGAGAAAATTGTTAACCTTTTTCACTGTGATTTTGCAACATTGACAACGGGCAATCCAGAAGACCAATCTCGAATCCATCAGTTCCAGGTAAGAGCTTACATCCTTCACTGAATTTTTATTGTACTTTCATTACCTGCAACCCTAATTTTGTAGATATTTGGGGGAATTTTGCAAAAATTAGGGCGCGGCGGTTGGCGCAAGTATCGGGCACGAACTCGTGCCAACCGCGGTAGACATGTTTAGCATGTAAACACAAACAAGCAGGACCAAATTAACTATTCAAAATCTTTATATTTGGCTAATGACAATTATATGGGCGTTTTTCAGGTGTGAGAAGACAAAATGGTGATCGAATGGAAATAATGAGAACACAGTGAAGAAGAGAGGAAGCCATTGGAAATAGGAGATGCATGGAAACTCTCAGAGATTGCAGACTCAAGAAATTATTTATGGCACCATGTCTCGGAGCTCAACCGAAGCTGTTGCAGTACTTGATCAATGTCTGGGACATTGATCAGGTAAAATTCATTATTCACAACTAGGAACTTGAGATTGAAGTCTCATATGTTTATTTCATAACTGGACTATCACGGAGTGGGGCAGTACCAGTCTTGACCGACACCCGGCCCTCAATGGAGAACATGAGTATGGTTATTGACAGGGTGTGCCTAGGGGCAAGGAAAGGGTTGAGAAGTGGAAAAGTGGACATCCAAACTATTCTGAATTTGTTTCATAAGTGATGTTTTTACTGTCACAGTTGTTGGATGTTGAAGCGTACTACAAGCCAAAAACACAATATGTTCATATGGACCTGCCCTTTCTGTTACACACCAGTTTTTGGTAATCTAACCTATTATCATTAGATGGACCCAAGTACACCATATAAGACCAATTTTACCCTAAGTAAAATTGCTTTCACTATGTGAAATAACTTAGTAAAACACCTTTATTAAGTTGTTTATGGTCCAAATAGGAAACCCCAAAAGGAAATATTAAACAAATCTTTATTTGTTTGATTTTCCTCATGGAATAATCAATTAAAAAATAATTTAATTATTATTCCAAGTTATATTTAACCCAAAACAAGGAAATTAATTAGATAAATCCTTATTTATCTTATTATTTTCTAGGAATAATTATTTAAATCTTATTTAAATAGTATTCCTTGTTAAATATGACTAAATCATTTATAAATAATTAAATAAATCATTATTTATTTAATTATCATTCAACCACTTCCTTAAAATAATAAATAAATCATTTATTTATTTATTATTTACAAATAAAGGGATTTGACCCAAGTCAAATACCTTTTCCCTTCAACAAATATAATAAAATATTCCATAAAAGGTGGATCTAGATTTGGTTAATATTATTTTAATCATACACCAAGATCTAGAATGACCCAATATTTTGCTATAAATAGGAGTGTTTCTCCTACCATTCTTCACCTTTTGTTGCCTATTAGATAACTCTGCGTCTAGACTCTTGGTCTGACTTTGAGCCATTATCATTGTCACATTTTCCATCATTTGCTGTGTGAGCTCCCTTTGAGTTCTGTATAACATTCTAGGTGTTCTGTGAAAAAATGTAGATGCGAAGTCTTGGGGACTTTCCAAGAACCCATCACATTGAGGAGAATTGAGCTTGCTCTTGCTCCTCTCGGTGCCCTTAATATAAAATTATTTCAAAAATATTGTTCTTGTCTTGTATTGGATGCATGGAGAAAAACCTTATTTTCACTGCTTAATGTCTTTTTATGCATAGATCTGGATTTTTGTAGCATTTGTCTTGATCAACTAACTACATATTTGAAGATATTGGCAACCATATTTGATGTTAGGGCTATTTTTTTATGCATAGCTAAAGTGGTCTTTTTTCATACACTTCGACAAAATATTCATACTAACAATTGGCGACTCCACATGGGTTTTCAATTACGACCGCTGTCATTTTTCATATTCATGCATATCCAGCTGCTTCAGACCCTAGAGTTTCTTTTCAGCTTTTTGTTTTTTCTATTTTTCTGTATTTTTTCCCCTATAAAACCCCCAAACATTAAAATTTCTAACTTCCGTGTGTTTCTGGCCCTATTGCGCAAGTAACCGACATCAGCCGCAACAAAGACGACAACCTTTTCTGAAATTTTCCACTGAGACACTCGGAGCTGCAGGTCGCACTTTTTCCCCCAGAACCTGCGACCTGGACTGCACGATGCACTTTTCAGCCCAGAATCTGCGACCTGGACAGAAAACAGGTCAGAACCTGCCACCTGCACTTTTTTCTGCAAATTTCCAACAATTTTTATGGGTTTGTCTGAAGCTTCTGTCAGGGTTTTCTAGCCTCTGTCTCTGCCTGTTTAGACCTGTTTTTGATCTATTTTACTCAACTAAGTGGGAATCTAAGCCCTTAGGGCTTTAGTACCCTCCACTTTTTGGTGGAAGAGTTTTAGCTATTTCAACCGTCTAAATTTTCAGAGTTTCAGCCCTTTTCTTTTCAGATCTGATACCTCACTTTCAGATCCCTTTTAGATCAGCTCTTCTCCCTTTCAAATCACCTCATATAGTTTTGTTTGGGTTTGCTTCTAAGGTCACCTCCTTTTCCCTTCTACCTTTAGCTGATTTCTTCCTTTGTTGCAGCAACCTTGCCTCTGCCTCTTTGCTATTTTCTGCATCTCTTTTCAGCAGATTTCTCCTTTAGATCCCTGTCCCTCCCGACCTTAGATTTATTGGCCTCTTTTTAGTGTGTTTTGACTAGATTTTTTCCCTCTTTTAGACTAGTTTTGAGAGACCCACCTGCTTGGGTTAGATTGATGCATTGTTAGCTGTTAATTTTCTGTTATTTCAATTTTATATACTGTTATCTGCAAATTTATTTTCAGTTACGCAACACACTTTTTTCTTTTACTCTCAAAACTTCTGGGTTTAAAAATTAAAATTAACACACGCCACACACTGACCCTAAGCGAAGAAGAGCCTGGTTAACACCGCTAGGCAAAGACTTTAAAATCAATTGACACTGCACCTTTCTTCCCTTGTCTCAACATTGTAATCACTTGATTCTGCACCTCCCTGCCTTTGTTGGTCATTCTTCTTCCCTTTGTGCCGTCATCATTGCGCCCCCAAGGCGTATATCTCAGAGACTTCTTGGCCTTCACCCTCAGTTTCCAGTTGGTCGACTTACTCCTTCCCACCGTCAACGAGTTAGTCCTCCCCCGAGTCCGCACTCCGACTCTTCTTCTCATTATTTGGGTTCTCCCCCTACTTCTAGTTCCCCCCCTGTCACCTTCCCCATGTCTGATCCAGGGCCTAGCGCTAGCAGCAACCCCAGCCCCAATGCTGGGACTATTACTGGTGGAACTGCCACGGGAACTACCTCGACTAGCCCTTTTCTCCCCTATATGGCAGGTCTCAGTCTCCCCGATTTCAATCAGTTGATCAATGATCCTATCCGCCATGATGTTGGTTGGCCTGCTATGCCCACCAAGCTCCCCTCTGACATTCCCAAGTTTGAAGGCCTTGCTGGCGAAGATCGCTCCAACCATATTTGATCTTTCCACATGTGGTGTTCATCCAATTCCATTACTGAGGATTCCATCCGTCTTAGATTGTTCCAACGCACGCTCACAAGAAAAGCTTCTAAGTGGTATGTTGATCGAACTGCCTCTTCCCATACCACCTTTGCGACCATTGCCCAAGTCTTCTTATCCTATTTCCAGCTCCCTCTCCAATACGACACTGGTACCGAACTCTTGACTTCTTTTCGTCAATCATCTTCAACCTGCCTTTCCACTCATGTCCAGGAATGGCGGAGAAGAAGGAGCTTATGTCGAGCTCCCACCTTTGAAGATCGGGTCTACATGGACTGGTTCCTTCGATCTCTCTTACCCGCCATTGGCAAAGATGTCACATCCCAGTTCCCTCAAACCGAAGAAGCCACCCTCCAAATCGCCTTAAAATATGACCTCATCTATGCTCAATCTAGTTATGTTTATACCATCCTTCCTGACCTCCCTAGACCCGGTGGCTCTAACACACCGAGGGCATCTCACTCTGCCGACGATATCATTGGAGCTCTTTTGCATTCATACACTCAACTTCCTATGGGCTATGGTTTCCCTGCAGGAGGGGCCAACAACTCCAGCACTTTCCCCCCTCCAGGTAGCATGTATCCAGTATACGGCATACCTCCTCCTTTTTCCCAACTTCTTGCTTACCTCAATGTTGCCCAACCTATCCCATATCCTTATCCACAACCTAGTGCCCCAGCTCCTCCAACATTTTCACCTCCACCTCCCTTGCCTTCTCAACCCTAGCTACAGCAACTACCACCCCCCCTAGGGCAAGTATAGCAGGGCGCAACTAATCCTCCTTCTTCTCAAAGAAAGAGGAAAGGAAATCAAAATCAATCTGCCCCTGGTAATCATGGATCCAATCCTTCAAGTATTGACTCTAACAATGCTAACCAGCAACATGGATCTCAGCCCAATCCAGACAGGCCTCTTCGTACAAATAAGCCTTGTTTGTGTTGCGGTGTTTATGGTCATTACACTCATGATTGTCCCCTATTACTGCAAATGCAGCAGATGTGGGAGTCTCAGGCCACATTGCGAGGACAGCATGCCTCCCCTACTATTCCCCCCAATGCAGCTACTTCTCAACCCGCTGTGTTTACCGATCCTTTCCCTCAGCAAGGATTCGTGGCTATCCAACCACCTCACGCACCAGTAGCCACTCAACCTTCCCCCTCTGGTTCCTCTGATTACCAGATTCTCATGATGAACTCTGACCAACCTCTAACCGTCGACCTTAACCTTCAAACTTGGTCTCGTCAGTACCCCAAGCCTCTTGCTCTGTCTGTCCCCGATTCACCTTCCTCGGGTCCTACAGAGCCTCTTTTGACACCCAATGGTCCCTTGCAGATCCCTCAGCCCAAAGTTGAGGTTCCTACCAAGGTTCCTAAGCGCCCATTACGCTGAAATGCTACTTCTGGTTGAGCTGCTCATTCATATAGCATAGTAGATGATTTGGCATAGTCTCCTACTCCCATTTCAACATCGGAACTCCTCCAGTCATGTCCTTCTCAACGGAAGGCTCTACTATCTGCCATGGACGTTGTAGATCCTACTGATGACCAATTGATTATTTTTTATGCCAGTCAGTCTGACCATCCTCCCCTTCCTGCTTCCGTTGCTTTCCAAATCCCAGTCAAAATCTGGAATGCTAACGTCTCTCGGTGTAATATTGATGAGGGGCCATCTACCTGTGTGATGTCTGCTTCAGTTTGGAAACAAATCGGATCTCCTGAGCTGGCCCCTTCCACAATCACCCTTCATGCATGGGATGGCCATGCCTCCCAGCCCATTGGCATATTCCGTAATTTTCCTATCACTCTTGCGGGCAAGACTGTTTGCGTTGACGTTGAAGTCATCGATGCCCCTCTTGATTATAACATTCTTTTAGGGCGTAGCTACACCTATGCCATGGCTGCTGTCCCGTCCGTGGTCCACCGCAAGATTTTTTTCCCTCACAATGGAAATATAGTCACCGTTGACCAGTTGACCTATCATGAGCCAAAATCTCAGACCTCCTCTGAGTCGACCATCTCTTCTGTAGCCAATAAGCAAACCATCGATTCTTTGACCAGTGTCTCCCCTGGCGTCTACAAAGACTCCTCCTTGCTTGGAACCTTCCCTGGTCTTCCTCCTCCTCCTATCTCTGATCCCAGCTTAGCAAATGTTTGCATGATGCAATCGTCTCGGGCTGACCTTAAGCGACCCACTTCGACTAGTCAGCAACCTCAACCTCGCCCACCGCAACCTACTCCTAGCCCTTTGCCTCTGCCAGCTAGACCTCTTCCTTCTGGCCCTTCTCCTATAACTGGTACCCCTAAGCCTCTCTACCCTCCTGGGTCAGTTCCACCAGGTCTCAACCATCTGGGAGGTGTCCCTCCTGGCCATTACCCTGCTGGTCAAATACATTTCCTCGCTCCCCCTCCCGGAGTCTATTCGGTCCCCATCATGGCCACCCTCTCCCTCCCCAATTTGACCCTATTACCCGTCTAGTACCTTGACCCTCCAGCCGCTATCCCCCCAGGTCACCCCAAACCGTGCCTTGCTTTGACACTGGTTCAACCGGTTCCCCTAGCTTCTTCCATTACTACAGTGCCACCAGCACCTCAACAGGACCCTTCTCTTGTTTTGCTAGCTATGGGAAAGAAAGGAAAAGCTCGCAAGGGGACATCCAAAGACAAGGCCACCCTGACTGACTCTACCCCTCCTCCACCCGCAAAGCCTTGCGCCTTCTGTGATGTCGTCGGTCATGCCACTCATACTTGTCCCGAGTTGCCCTGTATTAAACCCATGGTTAAAGTCGCGTTCCCTGAATCCACGGTCCCTGAACCCTCTATTTCTTTCTCGTCCACAGCTAAGAACCCCAAGACTCTTCACACCAACAAACCCTGTGCTCTATGTGGTTTCCATGGCCATTATTCCCACCATTGTCCTCACCTGACACATTACCGAGCCTCTTTAGAGGTCATTCATGACTATAAGGTTGAACAAAATCAATCTGCCTCTCCTATCCTCGTGCAATATGCATCAGGTCAACTGGAGGATCCCCCTACTACCATTGACATTCCCCCTCCTGATGTTGAGATGACAAAACCTGCCACCCCCATCCTCTACCTATCATCATCCGTGTGACCCTCAGAGTACATTCCCTCTGAATCCCCTGCTTTTGTTTTGCTTGATCTCCCTTCAGCGACATTCTTGGGCTCCACATCATTTGACCATATTTTTACCTATTCTTCTGTCATCCCTCGTGAAGACTCATATGTGAGCCTATCCTCCCATGTTGATGATTTAGGTGGCTTTGCAGCGTCATGTGGTTTCCTTGACCGTTTCTTTCCCACCCATAACTAGGATGATACCATCCGTATCTATGATGTTATCTGCAGCATGAGCACTAGCTATCCTTACCATAGCCCTCATACATCACCCTCTAGTCGGTTTATGAGTCATAGACATCCTATCCTAACTACTCCCTCCCATAGTTGTCATTTGATGTCTACTCTGCACTCACGCTGCCATCATTGTTTTTCCCCCTCCCATTTATTGTCTTCTGACACTCTTCCACAGGACCCCCCGTCCACACCCTATATTGGCTACGCTGATGGTGCAAGTTGCTATTACCGGAATCTAGCCTCGGCAGCTTGGGCCATCTTTACCCCCTTGCATACCCTTGTTCTCTCCAATGGGGTCTGCATTGGTGCTGCCACCAATAATCAGGCCGAATATGATGTAGTGCGTGGTCTTTTAGCCGATGCCCTCTCTCATCGCATCCTCCATCTGCATGTCCATTTAGATTCCCTGATTCTTGTCATGAAACTTAATGGTTTCTATCATGTGCATAGTCCTATCCTTTTTCGATGATATTTACAAGTGAAACTTTTGATACGTGAATTTAGAGTCATTACTTTCACCCATGTACCTAGAGAACAAAATCACTACGTAGATAGCATTGCAAACCATGTCCTCAATTGGCATTTATCACACACATTTCCCACAAGACAATAACATTCAAAATCATAAAAAAAAATACATATCCATAATATGTGTTGTACAACATGTTTTTAGAGTCCATCTACTCTGATACATATGACATGCCCATAGCATGTTACAAAAAACAAAACTCAAAACTGGGGGGCGCCACTTGCCCCTACCTACACATTAGGAGGCACCACTTGCCCCACATCCAATCACTATCTAGAGGATCCCGAGCCAATGTCTCTACTCCCACAGCTCGTAGATCACGCACAGTCTGACCGGCCATTGCAATGCGCCGCATGACACCTAGCCATTCCGAGGGTAGCCCAATACATAGCTCTATGTACTGGTCGTCTAAGTCTTGCCAACCCCGCTCTGAAACACCGGTCAGAAGCCCCTCACATCTACGATGGATTTCCTCCAAGAGGGCGGTCATATCCTCATTTTGTTTCGTTCTCGATCCACTAGCACCTGTAGTTCCTAATACTACAAGTCGTCCCATATATCCAGCCGGTTTTACCGGAGCTATATCTGTATACCAAAAGTATAAGAATCAGTACCATATATACTATTCACAAAATTTAACATGCACATAAAATATGAGTCACTTTTCACTTACCATCAGGCCCCCATACTCACCCAGGCGGAAGTGGCAAGTCCGGATCTCCACAATAACTCATCCCACTATAGGGATAGTCATCTATGTACAACGGCATCTGATCCTAATGGGCAAATAACTTCGGTCGTAACACCCGTCCGACCGCCCCTCCTCCTCCTCTACACAGTAGTCGCCCCCACCGGTGCATCCTGGGTTCTCTCGGACCCCCATCTGGTAGCTGTACACGAGGTCGCAAGGTCGGGATCTTCTCAAAAAAGGAGCACAATACGATCCCATACGCGCAATCATGGTTCACTTTCCGCTTGCAAAGGGATAGTTGTCGTTTCAATGGCACCAACATCATCTAGGCCCACCCATAGTAGGTCCCACTCAACACTTTTTCCACAATCATCATCTTCCCTCCAGTGATGTGATGGAGCGCTTGGCTGCCCAGGATCTGCAACACTGCTGCCACCACTGCACGGGTCTCTAACCTCTCTAGATCCCCAATCGATATCTGAGTTCCTTTGACTTGGAGGCCTGGTCGACAATGTCGCTCTACAAACTCCATGATGTTACGCCCCCGTGGTAACACTGGCTGTGTATTTCCCACCATCCCTAATGATGGGAAACTAGTCAGGAAATACAGATCCTGGACTGTCAACTCAATCTTGTGCCCCTGCACTATAAAGACCTCATGATCTGGATCCCAATAACTGACAATCCGGGCCAACAAGGGCTCCCCTAATCTCATCAAAGGGTTCTCCACAAATTTCAAAACCCCAAACCTGGCCAATGCATGACGGACACCCTAATCCGCTTGGATTTCTGACCGTAATGTACCCAGGTCTCTCTCTCTCCAGCTAATCCGTATATCTACCATATCTGCACAAAAAAATCATCTTTGTCAGTATACCGATAGTAAAAACTGTATTCAATTACAAAAAACCCAACTGTCAGCCCACAACAACACTGAAATCACCTCCATCTGACGGGTCGCACTTTTTGGCCAAATCCTGGGACATGTCGCACTTTTTAGGCCAAAACCTGCTTCCCAGGTCACCTTTTTTGGCCCAAATAGTGCGACCCGGCAGTGAAGATGAGGGAGGGGTTGTTCCTGAGATTTGGGACCCTAATCGGAACTTTCAATCCATCAAAAAGAAAGAGTAGGATTATGCCTCTTACCTACAACTGACAGATCTCGATTCCAACGATCGGTTTTTCCACTACGATCACCGTAAGATTTAGGGCCTTCTCTCCTCTCTACATTCACCATAGCTACACAAGCAAATGAACGAATTTGGAGGGAAAATGCCTTATTAGAAGAAAAACCCCTGATTTTTCTTTCACCCACTGCGACCAAACCGTAGCCCCGTTTGACACACCATTTGTACCATTGGAAAGCTCTCACCAAGCACTCAAATGGGTATCTGTTAGTTTTTCATGATTTGATACTTCACCTGGACACATTTTTTCCATGAAGGGTCTATTCACCTCTCCTCCAAATTGAATTTCCTCACTTGCAACACTCGTAATGGGGGCACCACTTTGCCTCTTTACTCATCCTTGTTCATGTCAATTTTCGTCCTGAGATACCCCCTTGTACTCACATTTTTATGGTCCCCCATCTAGACCTTTACTATGTAGTAGCACCATTGAGTCGCCCTTGTTTAGAGAATCTGAGTTGAGTCATCATCACATTCATGGAGTCTATCCCGAGTCCCTTTGTATCCCTCCATAATCCTCCATCCTTCATTGTTGTTTCCCTCTCTCGTGTCACACATTACGGCTTTCATCCCCACTATTCCCCATCCCTTATGATATTGTATCAGTCGCTGCCAATTCATCCATGCCCTTTATGCTCTATCAAGGGAAGTCATCCATTCGCTACTCAGTATTCCCCACTTCATCATCATCATTACTGTCAGTCTGTCAGTCACTCTACTATTTTCTCTCATGCCTTAGTTGAGGATTCCTTATTGCCTCACCTATGGCGGACCTCCTTCTTTCGACATCAGCTCATTCATTCCAGAAGACAGGTCTAGAGGGCAATTTACCTTGGTTCCAGCTTCCACTCTTGTTCGGCACCCCGGATCAGGCAAAGGGACTATTATTTCCCTTTGACTTGGTTTTTTCTCACCTTCAACTCCTTTCAGCATGATCGAGATCCGTATACTTGATGGTCCAGTGATGCCGCAGCCGATATTGGTGATTCCCGGGTGTGTGTGAGATGTTCGACCCTCATGAGGGGGTGGCCCTAGAGGGAGCCCCTCACATGCCCGGATGACCTCTTCATTTTAGCCTTCGATGCAGCTCCATATATTTGATGATGTCGGCCTTAGCTGCTTGCAGCACCTCTTTCATTTGCATGTATCAGTCAGATTTTGTGAGCCCTTCCCCGTTTATAGGGGGAATTTGGGTTGTATTTGTATCTCATGTACTCAGATATGATTGTATAAGTCCTGGCTGTTATCCCAGGCACAGCATGTATGTGGTATTTCTCATTATATCTTTTATATGGCTCATTTTTATGCCATCATGTACTTTACCATTCGGTTCCTTGTTTACTAGACACACTATTCTTTTGTACTTTGTCTCGGCAGGCATAGGTATGCCTCCCCCACGGCCTCTAGCATAGGTACCCTCTCATAAAAAGATACTTGTTGCACCTGTAAGTCTTGTCTCCCCAGGGTCTAGTTCTTCATCACATCAGGCTACCTTACATTTCTCTCTCTGACTTCCCTTTTGATGTCTGGTGATTGAGTTCTTACAACGTACTTCAGTCATACGATTTGCTCCTAACACTCGCACGTTGGGGGGCAATCTATTACACCATTTTTTGGTCATCTAACCTATTATCATTAGATGGACCCAATTACACCATGTAAGACCAATTTTACCCTAAGTAAAATTGCTTTCACTATGTAAAATAACTTAATAAAACACATTTATTAGGTTTTTTATGGTCTAAACAGGAAACCCCAAAAGGAAATATTAAACAAATCTATGTTTGTTTGGTTTTCCTCATGGAATAATTAATTAAGCAATAATTTTATTATTATTCCTGGTCACATTTAACCCAAAACAAGGAAATTAATTAGATAAATCCTTATTTATCTTATTATTTTCTAAGAATAATTATTTAAATCTTATTTAAATAATATTCCTTGTTAAATATGGCTAAATCATTTATAAATAATTAAATAAATCATTATTTATTTAATTATCATTCAACCATTTCCTTAAAATAATAAATAAATCATTTATTTATTTATTATTTACAAATAAAGGGATTTGACCCAAGTCAAATACCTTTTCCCTCCAACAAATATAATAAAATATTCCATAAAAGGTGGATCTAGATTTGGTTAATATTATTTTAGTCATACACCAAGATCTAGAATGACCCAATATTTTGTTATAAATAGAAGGGTTTTCTCATTCATTTGTCACCTTTTGTTGCTCATTAGATCACTCTGGATCTATGCCCTTGGTCTGACTTTGATCCATTATCATTGTCACATTCTCCATTATTTGCTTTGTGAGCTCCCTTTGAGTTCTATGTTTGTCTGGGTTTTCTACACCAACAAGAGAGAGAAATGCTAGATCTGAAGCGCTGACGACTTTCAAGAACCCGTCCCATTGAGGAGAATTGGAAACACCATTCTTGTTTTCCTCTCAGGTGCCCTTAATATAAAAATTCTTTCAAAAATATTGTTCTTGTCTTGTCTATTGGATGCATGGAGCAAAACCTTATTTTCACTGCTTAATGTCTTTTTATGCATAGATATGGATTTGTGCAGCATTTTTCTTGATCAAATAACTGCATATTTGAAGATATTGGTAGCCATATTTGATGTTAGGGCTATTTGTTATGTGTAGCTAAAGTGGTCTTTTTTCGTACACTTCGACAAAAGATTCATACTAACAGCACCGACCCTTTGCAACTGGGAAAAGGCAGTAACAATCAACATGAAGAATCAATTGACAAAATGCAAGAAAACCAAGCTGAAGCATTTCGGCTACGAGTAAATATTGGTATCGTTCATCTTAGAATGACTACCAATATTCTAGTGTCAGGAGGTAATAGTTCCGACACCACCAACTCAGGAGCCATGGATGGCGCATTGGGCAACTCTAATGCCATGGTCAGGGGGTGGTCAACATATTTCCTAGAGACCGAAGTTCTTTGAGTGGCTCTGCCAACAGCTGATTATCATGGAGAACTAGCCCTACTCTAGCACATATTTCACTAGTGATGCAGATCTCCTGCTCCCAGAAGGAGAGGATTGTGATGAAGTACTAGGTAAGACTCATTTTTTATTTTGATGAGTATTATCAATTTTTTGTTATGCATGTTCTGACATTAATTCAGGTAATTGAATATGTTGGCCCAAAGAGACCTACAGGTATGTCCCCGATAGCGCGAAGGATTCCTCGCGACTTTGATGTGTCCCCTCATGGTGAGGGAGGCGAGGAGGAGGAAATCATACGCAACTTGGAGGGAATCTCCCATAGGATCCTAGACTATGCGTGATTCGATGATGTTCCTCGTGCATACCAGAGACACACTACAGGGGTGTCAAACCATGTTCACCGCTTGCTGAGGTGGCTTGTATGGGCAGTGACGTGTTATCATGAGCGTCACGCCGAGTAGACACCTAGTTTTTATTTCTGCATATTTTTTGAGAGACATGATGTCTTAGGATGTAACCGAAACATACATGTTTTTTAAACTTATGATGCACATGGATGCAAACACTCGATATATATATATATATATATATATATATATATATATATATATATATGGATCTTTTCATGTGATGATGATTTTTTTACAAATTACGCAAATGTCTATCTAATACAATGTTAGTTACTGTATCAGTTAATTCATTCATTTTTCTAGGAATATATTGATATGTAATGTAATCAAAATTTATTTCCAGTAAACGAACACACAAATACAACCTTAAAATGTGAGGGTTTCTAACAGAATAATGTCCATTAAGTTGAAGAACAACAACCTGTGATTCTAGGTTAACAATCAATGCACGACTGTCGAGATCAATAGCCTCAGTCAATAGTTCAATAACAGCACTATATTCAGTGACATTTTTTGTAGTTCGTCCTAGACAGATATCTTGAAGGTCTATCAACTCACCAGTAGGATCATAAATCACCCAGGCTACTGAAGACAAGTTCTGGGTACTACGGGAAGCACCATCCATGAAATCGACATAAGGGGTAATAGACATCTACACAATAAGTAACGATCTAATAAGCAGGGAAACGCTCGCAAAGCACACCAAGCCAAAAATGTACAAAAATGAAAAAAAACACCTATGTACAAAAACATGCACAAATTACTCATGCATAGTATTTTTTAAGATAAAACCCATTTCTGGGTTGATCCAGAGGATGACATTCATAATCAATAAGCTCATAAGCCCCATTCCAGAAAACATGTTTAACAATGTAGGGCCCATGCCACATGGGTTGAAATTTTCCTGCCCCCATATTATCGTGAGCTTGGTCATACAGGAGGACTAGATCTTCTTCTATGAAGGAACGAGGGGAAACTGACTGGTCAAAATGAGATTTGACCTGATTTTTCTATGATTCAATGACCAAATTAGCAAAGCGACGAGTTTCGTCCATCCTTTATAAATAGAGAAGATGCTCTTCTTCTGGCGAAGTATTTGGCAGCAATTCAACAGCTAGTTTGAGTGAAGGTATTTCACATTCAATTGGAAGGATAGCTTCCAGACCGTAGACAAGCTAGAATGGAGTGAATACGATCGCATCCTTAATTGAGGTTCGGTATGCCCAAAGAGCCAAAAACAACATGAGATGCCAGTTTGATTTGTGCATCCCAATCGTACGTTGAAGCATAGTGACAAGAACTTTGTTCACGGCTTCAACCTAGCCATTGCTTGAGGGTAGTACAGTGTTGAGTTGTCATGATGCAAACCCAACTTGGAAGTCAACTTTGCCACCATGTAATGCCAAAAATGGGAACCATGATCGGTAACAATGGCTTGAGGGACACCAAACCTAGAAATGACATGATTGAATAGAAACTATGTTTTTGTCTTACCGTTAGCCATAAGTGCAGGCATTGCTTCAGCCCATTTGGTGAAGTATTCAATGGCTATGATGATATAAGCATGCCCCCCGGCCGAGTGAGGGTTACGCGTCATTAAATTTATGCCCCATGTTGGGGTGCAGGAATTACACTTAAGTAAAAATCCTTAACACTTAATTGTCAACTCGTGGGATTCGTAAACTTAGAGATGAAGCACAGGCAATGCCAAAGACGGTATGAATATTTCCAATCGTAACTCCTACTTTTGAAAAGAATAATTTCAGAATCAATATTTAGAGAAGAAAGATTAAAACTCAAATCATCAAAACAATCTGAGGCTAGAACAAGAAGAAATGTACTTGCAAAAGAGATTCAGAGATAAAGAGAAGAAATCACTCTAGCCAAATATTGATTAGCTACTGAGAATGTATTTCCTTCAGCGAAGACACTTTAGCAGTTTCCAACAAATGAGCCCCTTCAATCTTGCATATATAAAGATATTCTTCTTGCGAAAAATAAATCTTGCACTAGTGCAGTCTTCCTGCACTAGTGCAGGAATCAACGTTTTATGCAGAAAGTGTAAAGTAATGTCTTTACTAAAAAGGATTTTCTTCGTGCAAGGGCTTTGAACTTTCTCAAGTCCGCAGCACTCAGATCCAATACCAAGAAACTAGTTCTTGTACTCAATCCAGGCTTCTTGCACCTTAACGTATGATCCTTGAAATCAATAATTCATTACTGCAGTGTGATAAAACAATAAATATGAATATCTGTAAAGAATAAGAAAACAATATTTTTAATTAAGATATGACTGAAAGCAAGAAGGCTGTTAGAAGTAAGCTAAAAAGGCTTGTTGTATTATATTATCTAACACTGGTGCGAGAACAATTCTCCTTCTTGCACTAGGGAGAAACCAAACCAATGTGCAGGAAATAAATAACACAACAATGTGCACTAGTGCAGGAATGAACCAGGCAAAGGAAATAAACCAGATTGTGCAGAAAATAAATAGCACGCCAGCGTGCACTGGTGCAAGTAACTCCTCCTGCTCGAACCAGGCAAGGGAAAGAAATCAACCGTGCAAAAAGAAACTTAACTACTTCACGCAGCAGATCTTCTTTCCACTCAAACAGAAATTCAAAGACTTCAAATTAAATCACACTCAACAGTTTAATCATAAATTGCAAGAACAACAAGGATGGAGAACGTGTTGGTTTGGTTGGGCGCTTGACCAACCAGCGCGTTTCCCTTTCAAATGAAAACGCTACTTAGAATTAATTCATCAAATATTTAAGCTAAATATAAATTGTACAGAACATGAGGTGGAGCTCTTCGTATTACACTCTCAAAGAAATTACATACATGATTACATATCCAGCCCAAATTTGGGCGATAACACAAAATAGTCTTGTTACCGCCTCCTGGTTCTATTCGATTCTCAAAACATTGAACTATTTGTCCTATTTACATTTCTGCTTATATAGATCCTTTTGGCCGCAGGCCAAAAGGATCATTTACCATTACATAGTAAATTACAGAAATCGTTGCAACAAATTACATAACCAATTTGCAGAATAAGCTTTCGGCCTTCAAAATTAAATCACTTTTACAAAATAGGCCGCAGCTATCTCCAGTTGTCTGTTTCTCTTAAGTCTGATCTCAGCTACTCTCGATTTTCCTGCTGTCATAGCTGGGACTCATATGCCTTCAGATATAACCTCATTGATCGTATCCAAAACAAGCAGTCAACCCAAGTAATCTGGATTTGCTGCCACAATTCACGGCACTGGTGCTGGTGCGGGATCTGTTCTGCACTAAAAATTATCCATCAAGATAAGTGATCATCTATTAAATAATATAGGAGGTAACAATAAGTTACGAAAGTAATTCTAATCAATAAATCACGTAATAGATAGTTAATAAATGCCAAGATAAGTTAAAAATTTTAAAATATGAAGTTTATGCAAAATGTGTCATCGTTCTCGCACTAGTGCAGGATGAGGGCGCATAAGATAAGTAAAACAGGGTAATGATTATGATTTGGAAAGGGAAGAATGGTAAAAAAGAATGCAATTTATGGAACTAACATCCTCCCATCCCTAAACTATTGTGTGTCCTCACACAACTTTTTTTACCTCTACAAAAAACCAAAATTTTTGAATTCTCCAACTCAGTCATGTTCCTGCATGTTGTCTTCAGGTTGCATTGTTTCGACCTTCTTCCTCTTGATATGCCTTAAATTTTTCGAAACCTTTTTTAACCGCCTGAAACAGAATGCAGCCCGATATTTCCAAACTCTAACCTTGCTTTTCTTTTGCTTGAGCTCTGCCATCAATTCTCCTCTGCTTTTTTCCTTCACCTCTTGTGCTTTGGTCACAAGCTGCTCCAAGTTTTGTACTTGGAGCTCTAATTCTACTATGCGAGCAATAGGAGTCACTTCCTCTGTCTCAGTAGGGGCTGTCACTGGCTCCGGAACTTCTATATCTCCCATGGTCGCATCAAGGAACTCTTCTTCCTGTATTCCTTCTTTTTCTAGTTCCTCTTTCTCGGGTTCTTCTCTTGGTTCATCTTCATCTTCTGGGTTTTCTTCCTCAGGCTCTTCTTCTTCTTCTGGATCTTCTTCCTCAGGTTCTTCTTCCTCCAGTTCATCTTCATCTGGTTCCTCATCTAATTTTTCTTCGTCTTATTCTTCCGGTTCTTCCTCTCGGGCCATGGCTTCTTCTTGTACTAGTGCAGGATGGGGTTCCATATCCTGTGAGGTTTGTGCTTCTTCTTCTACCTTCGAACCCTTTCTCTTATTTTGGGTATTTCTCATAAGATTTACCAGTGGAACATCGTCCCCAATTTGTGCAATATTCACCGCATCTGCAAGAACCGATGGCCTGTCGTGCTCCGAGGCCTGTGCTTGTGCACTAGCTGTTTCCTTAGTGGAAGACGACGCCTTCCCTTCTGTTGATTTCTCTGTCAACCTCCTTTCGCACTACTGCGAGAGGGACTTTCCTTTTTGTTTCTCTTCAGGCCCTTGCTTGTACTAGGGGCCTGTTTCTTCTCTTCCTCTGCTGAATTCCCATGCAGCTATTTTAACAGCTCTTCCCATGTCATACCTTTGCTTTCTAACTGCTTTAAGACTAGGATTTTTATCAGGCCATGGTGGTACAATTTTGCATCAGCATAGTCCTCCCTTCCATCCTATACACTTCTGGCCATTTTCTCCAAACTCCTGAGAAAAAAATAGGGGAATTTCATCCTCCAACGAATGTGTTAGCCTCCTTCAAAATCATGTTGTAGCAGTCTGAAAAGATACACCAAGGTAGAGGTGTATCTCCCTTCGCAGGTCACAAATTTCTGCAAAAACAACAGGAGATCCTGCCATTGACCTAGCAGAGCTTTGTGCGAAACTTCGTGTTTCCAATTGACCTCCATCTTCTTATCCATGACAAAACCTGCCAGTGTTTACCTTCCAGCCTCTAGTTTTTGAACCATTCCACTCCCGTATTCTCCAGACCTGTTGCGTTCACTTGGTCGTTTTTAAAACTTCTTGCAAATTGTAAGGCGACATCCCTGTCATACCAATCGAACTTTTGCAGGAATTGTAAAAATCCCGAATCCCGCAACAATGGAAGACAACTGTGAAATTCAGTAGTTTTCTCAATCTTACTGAGGGACAGGGGTTCATTTCAAACGGGCGGCATTTCTACTATCGGCTGTGAACGATGAGTTCTGAGGTTTGCATGCAACACCGGGGGATCAACTTCTTATAAATAGGAATTTAGTCGTTCGTCCATCGTGTCTCTGGTTTACCTGCCGTAGGTACTCATCATTCCTGGTCAGGCTCAATTGGTACGTGCGACGGCGGTTTAACGGTCGAGTACAGCGATGACGAGATGTTTGCAATGAAGGTAGGAGCGGGGGAGTTATGAGTGAAGGACGTTTCACATTATGGTAGAATGGGGTGGATTATATGCAAATAATGATTACACGATTTCACATTCCTTCATAATTACATAAAAAAAAATACTTAGCATTCATTTTAAAAATATCATGATTCTTACTTAAAAAACATTTTACTTTCAACTAATTTCCTCCTAAGTAATATAATAGCATAACCACTTATCAATGATATAAAGAACATCATATAACTTTTCATCATGAACACTTTCTTATGCCCTATGATAATTTGTATTGCTGCTGATGAGGTGTATTCCTGTGTTGATCTTTGCACCGCGTAAATCATTCTGCTAGTACTTTTCTACTCATATCATATAGGAAAATATGCTTGCACTAGTGCAAGCATAATTTTAAAACAGAGAATTAAAATATAGGCTAGATTTCACATGATTTCTTTAACTTATTCTGAATTTTTCTTCGCCCTTTGATGCTTCAGAGCACAACCTTCTGCTCTTTATATGTAGGATCCTGCAATGAACTTCATGAGGGAATAAAGGATTGGGAAAAGGAAATTTTAGAATGGGAAGGAATTTTGTCATGGAGATTACAGGAAAGTACCAAAAGAGAGAAAAATAGAAGTAGGATAGGGGAAAAAAAAATTAGGGTTAAAGTGGGATTTCTTCGAAGCGGATAGGGTGAATTTAGAATAATATGGGAAGGTTAATTATACTAGGATTCCAAGAATAAATTTGAGGGAAAATTACAAAATGGGATATGAATAAAGGCAGAAAATTTTCTGGAAGGTCTGCCTGCACTGGTGCAAGAAAAATAACTGCAGCGAGAATTAAGCATTACTTGGAAAAAATATCCATGCTAATTACCCCAACTGTACAAAGGTTGGTTCTACTGAACCTGATTTTACTTTGGTGGTCACTAGAATATCTAAATATCAAGCAACATTCTCTTTTTATTAGAAATTTTTGATCTCCCCGCCAGCAAACTGGTTTTCAGGTTGATCCTTCTGCAATCATGTCAGCGCACTGATTTTTATAATTACAGGAAATTATTTTTTCTTAATTTTTTTTCTTTTTATTTATTTTTGTTAATTTTTTCTGAAGAAGAGGGATTCAAATTTTCAAGAGGTTGGTATTACCATTTACCACTACCGTCCCAAATTGCTGCTAAACTTGTTGTGTAAAATCTTTCTTGGCAAGTGCTTGAAAATATTTCTTTAATATATGTCCATTTACCAAGAATATTGTATCCTGTCCATCAATAGTTTTGACTTCTACAGCTCCATTCTCAAATACTCGTATTAATTCATATGGTCCCATCCAATGTGTATGAAATTTCCCTTTAAAAATTTTAAATCTATAATCATAAAAAGGTACCCAATCACCTGGTTGGAACTTCTTTTTCTGAATGGAATTGTCATGTCACATTTTCCGTTGTTGTTGGATTAATATGTTTTGTTGAACAGCATCTCTACGAAATTAATCTAACTCATTTAACTGAAGAAGTCTCTGTTTTTGTGCCTCAGAGAGATTGATTCCTAGTTTAACTGCAGTTCTGAAAGTTTTTATCTGGAACTCAATCGGTAATAGAACCTGTATGCCGTATACCAGCTCATATGGTGTGTGCCCCGTACTATTTCTCCAAGTGGTTCTGTATGCCCACAAAGCTTCTGGTAATCTTTCAGCCCAATCTTTCCGATGCATATTCACCGTCTTTGTGAGAATGGACTCGATCACCTTATTTGTAGATTCCACCTAGCCATTTTCTTGCGGGTGGTATGGTGTAGACTTCTGGTGCCGGATCTTGTATTGCTCTATCACTCCCTATACCAGATTAGAAATAAACTGCGGACCATTGTCAGAAACAATTTCTCTAGGCACACCAAATGTAGTAAATATTTCAGAAAAGAGAAAATCAACAGCAAATTTTTCTGTAGCAAAAGAAACAGCTTTAGCTTCCACCCATTTTGTAACAAAATCTGTACAAACCAAAATATGCTTTTTACCTAATGATGTTGGATTTATTGGCCATACAAAATCAATAGCCCATTTTTCAAAAGGATTAATCATAACTTGAGGGTATAAAGGCATTTCATTGGTTTGATTAGGTTGGCCCATTCGTTGACAACTATCACATCGCCTGACATACTACTTGGCATCCTTAAACAAGGAGGGCCAAAAGTAGCCAGAACGTAATATTTTATATGCAGTTCGCTTGTCAGCGAAGTGGCCTCCACAAGGTTCATCGTGAGCATATTTCAATATGTCAAACACTTCCTCCTCTCTTACACATCTACAGATAATCAAATCTGGACCAGTGTAAAAGAGATCTCCTTGAATCCAGTAGTATGCAGCACTTTTCTGAATAATATTCTGTTTTTCACGAGCGGGCAAGTGAGGTGGTGTTTTTCTAGTAACCAAATAATTGGTGATGTCAGAAAACCACGGAGAATCTATAGACACAGAAAAAAGATGTTCATCTAGAAAATCATCATTAACAGGAGTTACGTCACCAAGATTATCTAGTCTAGAAAGAAAATCTGCTACAACATTTGATTTTCCTAGTCTATCAACAACAGTAATATTGAATTCCTGCAACAATAGCAACCACCTAGTCACTCTACCACTATTCAATGGTTTGTTCATCAAGTATTTAATTTCATAATGATCAGTATGAACAAATAATTCATATCCTGTGATATAGTGTCTGAACTTATTAATTGTGAAAATTACAGCTAAAAACTATTTCTCTGTAAGTGTATAATTTAATTCAGCTGAAGACAAATTCTTACTAATATGATAAATAAAATAGGATTTCTTGTCTTCCTCTTGTCCCAAAGTTGCACCAACAGCCAGGTTTGAAGCATCAGAAGAAATATGAAAGGGCAGGGACCAGTTTGGACCCCTCAAGACTGGCGCGTGTACCAACTTTTCCTTCAATGCTTCAAAAGACTGTTGGCAAGTCGTGGACCAAGAAAACTCACTATCCTTAGCTAGAAGTTGAAAAAAGGAGCAGCTATCTTAGAAAAAATTTCAATGAATCTTCTATAGTAACCAGCATGTCCTAAAAAACCTCTTACTTCCCTTTGAGTTTTGGGTGCAAGAAGATGCAGAATGATTTCGATCTTTTCCGGATCAACTTGGATACCTTTGTCAGAAATCAGATGGCCAAGTACCACCCTTGCTTTGCACACTAATCTAAATTTCTTGTCACTCAAATAAAGGTGGGCTTCTTGGCAACGAAGAAGTACTTTCTCCAAATTTTCGAGAGCTTCCTGAAAAGAATTACCAAACACAGAAAAGTCATCCATATAAATTTCTATAAAATCAATATCAACAAAAATAGCCAAGACTGCCCTTTGAAAGGTAATCGGATCATTAAATAATCCAAAGGGAAGCACGTTATAAGCAAAGGTACCCCATGGGCATGTAAAAGTAGTTTTATCCTGATCTTTGGGTGCAATCTGTATCTGGTTATAGCCACTGAAACCATCCAAAAAGGATAATATTTCTTTCTTGCAAGGGTATCAAGCACCTGGTCAATGAAAGGGAGAGGGAAGTAATCTTTGAGAGTGGCTTTGTTTAATTCACGATAATCAATACAAATATGCCACCCTCCATATTTCTTAGGCACTAGCACTAATGGAGAGACCCACTGACTATCAGAAATAGGATAGATAAAACCAGCATCTAAAATATTTTTTATTTCTTCTTTCACGACATATATTAGAGCTGGATTCATTCATCTTTGGGGTTTTTAGACAGGTCAGGTTTCTTCCTGAATATAGATATGATGTGTACAAGTTTCAGGAGGGATACCCTTCATGTCTTCATAGCCCCAAGCAAATGCACTAAGATGGTTTTGCAAAAAATTCACAAGTTGTTCTTGTTGAGATGGGTCTAAATCTGAACTGATATGCAAAGACTTACCAAGAATAATCTCAACAAGAGTAGTATCAGGCTCTGGAGTACTCAAAGGAGTGGTCAAAGACAGCAGTATAAAAGAATGAGAATCATGGTTTTCTTGGAAATCTAGGCTAAAAATCTGGCTCAAAGGCTCGAAGTTAGGCATGGTATATAGATTGTTCAGGAAATATTGAATTTCATCTTCTTGTGAAGACCTATTATAATGATGAATAAGAGAAATAGACTGAGTCTCCTCATCACTGCTTTTGTCCAACCATAAAGTGTCTCGGAGGTCCTGAATGGATCTGGCAGGGGGGTATAAGGTAACTTTCTTCCTAGAATCTCCATGTGAAATATACATATCTCCATAACGACATCCAATAAATTGATTGACTGTAGCAAGCCATGGTCGACCCAAGATCAAGGGATGTCCTCCTACCAGGTTCTTTGGCTGAAGCATAATGAAATCAGCAGGATATTCCCAAGAATCTAGTGAGATGATCACATCGTACAATACTCCTTCAGGCTTAATTTTGGATCTATTTGTTAATTCAAGCACAGTGGGAGTAGGGCGAAGATGAGATAACCGAAGTTGATCCATGGTTTGTTTAGTCATTACATTAATGGCTGCCCCCAGGTCTATAAGAACATTAGAGACAAGGACATTACCAATCTAAATTGTGACAAGAGGGTTTCCGGGATCATTGTATTTTTCCACAAACACACATCCCGTCATTAACTTTGCTGCCCTAGCAACAAATTGAATATTTTGGGGTTCCAATCTCTTCCTCCCAGGTTTCTTGAGACATATTTCCCTAATAATCTTGGTACAAATGGGGATCTCTTTAATGGCTTGCAGCAAAGGTATCTCAATGAAAAGATTCTGTAGTTCTAATGCCAAATGATTCTCAGAAACAGGCTCTCTTCTTTCTGTTACTAGCCTCTCTGGGAAGGGAGGCTGGTTGGAAGAATATGGCATGGACTCAGAGGGTAAGGGTTGCTTAGTGACAATTTTCGGAGAATGGTTAAGAGTTTCCTCTTCTCCCTTCTCTTCAACAATCACCATAGGTTGTTTCTGATTTTCTGGTATTACAGTCCTTCCTGATCTTAATTGAATATCATGAAATCCAACTGGAATAGATTGGTATTCTAATGGAAAAGACGGGTTTGTTACATGAATCATTTGTACTGCCTTATTATTATTATTATTATTATTATTATTATTATTATTATTATTATTATTATTGGGTGTGGGTTGAGCAAGAAATTGAGGAGGTTGGAAGGGTGGAGGTAAAGGTAATGGGGTAGTCTGACTCGAAAGTTGAGGCATTGGATAAGGTACATGTGTAGATGGGTATGGTCGCATAGGTGGCTGGTAGGAATATGGAGAATGAGTTGGGCCTTTCCAACCTTGTTGCCATGGTTGGGGAGGTTGCCCATGTTGATACTGATTTCCATACTGCCACTGCTGATGAGCATTAGGATATGAATGTGCATGTGGATTATAACCAAAATAGTGTGGAGGAAATTCAAGAGCCATACCTACACCTACCTGAGGCCAATGTCTTCTTGCTCCCATAGCATACAATTTTTTAGCTTCAGGCTGCCCCCCTGTAAATACTACTTTAAGTCCAGGTATAGAGGGACATTTTTCTGTGGTATGGTCTTCTGCACAAATAGAACACTTATTAGTTTCTTTCAAGTTAAGAGAGAATTATTTAGGGGGATGCTTGTCTCTACATTTAGGATAGAAAATACATAATGACTCTTTTTCCCTCATAATTTTTTGTTGAAATTTTAAAGAGTCTAACTATTTAGTGGCAGTTTTCATTATATCAATTTTCATGTTTTCCATTTTATTTTCTAGTCCAATAATCATAGCATCGGTAGATTCAGTTTTCCTATTTTTATTTCGAGTTCCTCTACCGAATCTATATTGATTCCTTGAAAATTTCCGGCATAATTCACAAATTTGATCAAAAGTTTGCTTAGAAATATCACCGTGTCCTAACAAATTCAGATTATTTCTAGCATTATCAATAAGTCCTCTTAAGAACAAGGTTCTAATAGTGTTGGGATCAAGCCTAAGTTTTGACCTTTGTAAAATAAACAGAAATCTTTCCAAATAATCTTCAAGCATTTCATCATCATCTTGTATGATTGTAAAAACTTCATCTTGCATGTCCTGAGTTTTACAATATTCTTGATATTTAGACAAAAATACCCTCCTCATCTGGTCCCAGGAAGTTATAGTGTTTCCTCCTAACCCCATAAACCAGTGCACAGCTAAGTCCTTGAGGGTAATAGGAAATAATATTAACTTCGGAGCCTCAGTTGCATAATCATAACTTCTACACAAAATATCGAACTCAAATAGAAAAGAGTCAGGGTCTTCATGAACTTTACCATGGAAATGAGGGAGAGCTGACGGTGGAATTTTCTTCATCTGTGACATGGTGTCAGGATCCATAATTGGAAACACAAAAGTATATTTTCCTTCACTTACCTGGTTATCACTATTTCCTTCCAAATGATCTCCATGGTCTGCCATTGTTTCCTTTTTGCTTGTACTGTTTTCCACAGGCTGATCCACACCTGAGATGTTAGTACCAGAATCCAGGTGGATTGTTCCTGTGTGATGGGTTTGGATTGAATTGGGCTTCTTGCTTGCAGAAGGAGACCCAATTTTAGAAAAATTCTTTTGGCCCTTAGTGGGCTTCGAACCCTTACCTTTCCTAGGCATTCATCTCAAAAAGAAAGAAAAATATCAAAACAATTTCTAATAAATAATGCTATCAGAAATCAATCGACACCAGTAAAAATTCCTTCAAAAAAATAATGGAAAAAATAAAGGAAACTTACCTCTATTATACAATCAGAAAATTCTTACCAAATCAAATCGCCTCCCCGACAACTGCGCCAAAATGTTGGGGTGCAGGAATTAAACTTAAGTAAAAATCCTCAACACTTAATTGTCAATCTGGGGGATTCGTAAACTTAGAGATGAAGCACAGGCAATGCCAGAGATGTTATGAATGTTTACAATCTCAACTCCTACTTTTGAAAAGAAGAATTGCAGAATCAATCTTTAGAGAAGAAAGATTAAAACTCAAATCATCAAAACAATCTGAGGCTAGAACAAGAAGAAATGTACTTGCAAAAGAGATTCAGAGATAAAGAGGAGAAATCACTCTAGCCAAATATTTATTAGCTACTGAGAATGTATTTCCTTTGGCAAAGACACTTTAGCAGTTTCCAACAAATGGGCCTCTTCAATCTTTCATATATAAAGATATTCTTCTTGCAAAAAATCAATCTTGCACTAGTGTAGTCTTCCTACACTAGTGCAGGAATCAAATATTTATGCAAAAAGTGTAAAGTAATGTCTTTACTAAAAAGTATTTTCTTCGTGCAAGGGCTTTGAACTTTCTCAAGTCAACAACACTCAGATCTAATACCAAGAAACTAGTTCTTGTACTCGATCTAGGCTTCTTTCACCTTAACGTATGATCCTTGAAATCAATAATTCATTACTGCAATGTGATAAAACAATAAAAATGAATATCTGTAAAGAATAAGAAAACATTCTTTTTAATTAAGATATGACTGAAAGCAAGAAGGTTGTTAGAAGTAAGCTAAAAAGGCTTGTTGTATTATATTATCTAACGCTGGTGCGAGAACAGTTCTCCTTCTTGCACCAGGGAGAAACCAAACCAATGTGTAGGAAATAAATAACACACCAATGTACACTGGTGCAGGAACGAACCAGGAAAAGGAAATAAACCAGATTGTGCAGAAAATAAATAGCACACCAATGTGCACGGGTGCAGGTAACTCCTCCTGCTCGAACCAGGCAAGGGAAATAAATCAACCATGCAAAAAGAAAATTAACTACTTCACGCAGCAGATCTGCTTTCCAATCAAACAGAAATTCGAAGACTTAAAATTAAGTCACACTCAACAGTTTAATCATAAATTGAAAGAACATCAAGGAGGGAGAACGTGCTGGTTTGGTTGGGCCCTTGACCAACCAGTGCGTTTCCATTTCAAATGAAAATGCTACTCAGAATTAATTCATCAAATATTTAAGCCAAAGATAAATTGTACAGAACATGAGGCGGAGCTCTTCGTATTAGACTCTCAAAGAAATTACATACATGATTACATATCCAGCCCAGATTTGGGCGATAACACAAAATAGTCTTGTTACCGCCTCCTGGTTCTATTCGATTCTCAAAAAATTGAATTGTTTGTCTATTTACATTTTTTCTTATATAGATCCTTTTGGCCGCAGGCCAAAAGGATCGTTTACCATTACATAGTCAATTACAAAATTATTTGCAATAAATTACATAACTGATTTGCAGAATAACCTTCCGGCCTTCAAAATTAAATCACTTTTACAAAATAGGCCGCGGCTATCTCTAGTTGTCTGTTTCTCTTAAGTCCAATCTCAGCTACTCTCGATTTGCCTACTGTCATAGCTGGGACTCAGATGCCTTCAGATATATCCTCATTGATTGTATCCAAAACAGGCAGTCAACCCAAGTAATCCGGATTTGTTGCCACAATTCACGGCACTAGTGCCGGTGCAGGATCTGTTCTGCACTAAAAATTAGCAATCAAGATAAGTGATCATCTATTAAATAGCATAGGAGGTAACGATAAGTCACGAAAGTAATTCTAAGAAATAAATCACATAATATATATTTAATAAATGCTAAGATAAGTTAAAAAATGTAAAATATGAAGTTTATGCAAAATGTGTCATCGTTCTCGCACTAGTGCAGGATGAGGGCGCATAAGATAAGTAAAACCAGGTAATGATTATGATTTGGAAAGGGAAGAATGGTAAAAAAGAATGCAATTTATGGAACTAACACCCGACTTCGCAAAGGGACCAACAGTAATGACAAGGTGGAGATGGGAAGGCAGCACACATATCTTGCACTAATAGATCTGGCAATCATGGCACTTACGGACAGCAACAATGCAGTCTTTAAATATGGTGGGCCAAAAATACCCAGCATGAAGAATTTTTTGTGCAATAGCATAACCAGACATGTGACTGCCACAGGCGCCACTATGACAATCATTTAAATACTTTTCAGCCTCCTTGAGATTCAAACACCAGTGGAGAATGGAATCAACTCCGATGCGGTAGAGTGTATCTCCAACTATGCAATAGGGTTGTGATTGATGACGTATGCATAGGTGAGAATCCTTTGTCAACTCATATCGGAAGGTATAAGTCTAAAGATATATGATGATATCACCATAACAAGGATCGAGGGTGCTAATTAGAAAAATCATGTTGTCCGGAATGCATTCCTCGGAACTAGAGGGGGTGGAATTGGAAGCGAGAGAGCAAATTAAATCAGTGAAGACTAATTACTTCTTCGACTTGGCAGTAGTGAAATCCAAATCAAACTCTTGGAGGATGACAATCCACTTTGATTACTTGCCCCCCATAAATTGATGAGTCAATATGTAAGTCATAGGGTTACAGTCATAAATCACAGTCACTGTACGCAACAGAATATAGTGACGAAAATGTTGAACATCTTGAACAGCAGCCAACTGCAACTTCTATAGATGTGCATATCGTGTTTCAGTATCAAGAAGGTTATGAGACATATAGTAAATGACATGCTCGTCACCATCATCATCGTCTTGTACCAAAACCATGGCAATCGTGTTGAATGTGGCGGCCAAAATAGAGGGAGTAATCGCGATGATAATTCAGAGGACGTAGCAGAGGATCATTGATAAGCAACATCTTCAGTGCATCGAAGGACTTTTGGGTGATCTCATCCCAGAGGAATGGGATGCCTTGATTCAGTAATCGCGTAAATGCTTTGGCCACTTTGGCATAGTTAGTTATAAAACAGTGTAGGAAGTTAGCTTTCCCTTGCAGACTCTGTAGCTGATGTAAGGAGGAAGGAGAGGGGAGATTAATGATAGCTTCAAATTTTAATGGATCTATATGAATCCTGTCTTTGGAAATGATAAACTTTAAGATTCTACCGGAGTCAACACAGAAGATGCACTTATGCAGATTCAGCCAGATGTTATAGCGTCGACAGTGAAGAAAAATATGACGGAGATGAGAAAGATGGAATTTACGCTTATTTGAATGATCCAGAAGGTCATCCAAATAAGGCTGAACAATGTGCTTGATATCATGGAAGGCATATGACATTGCTCGCTGAAATCTAGCCCCAGCATTTTTCATACCAAAAGGGAGATTTTTATAAGCGAAAGTACCCCAAGGATAGATAAAGGTGGTCTTATGTTGATCGGCCGGAGAAATTTTAATCTGGTTGTACCCAGAAAACTTGTCCATAAGAGAAAAAATCTCACTCCCAGCACATTCATCAATGATTTTATCAATAAAAGGAGTAGGATAATTATCCTTAGGGCAAGCACGGTTAATTTCACAGTAGTCAACACAGACACAAATGGTACCATGTTTCTTATCTATAGGAACAATATTGGAAACCCATTCTGTCAAGGGAATCAGATAGATAAAACCATCTTTAAGAATTTTTTCAACTTCTCCCCTAATAGCGGTAGCCTTTCTAGGGTGCACGGGACAAAGACACTGGCGAACAGGCTTCGCCCCAGGATAGGTAGGAATCTCATGCACCACTATACTTGAATCAATGTTGAGCATCTCTTTGTAATACCATGTGAAAACGTCGTGAAACTCACGGAAGAGACTAGTATAGACTTGAACCTCATCGGGGGTAGAGGTCACCCCAATATGGATGTTCTCGACAATTCCCGGTTTAATGGAAATGTCGATAAGCATTGTCTTTGTGAAGTTACTCAAGTTACCTTCTGTAAATACTTCGTGGGTTAGAATAGGTGTTTGAAGCAAAGGAGGAGGAACCTGAGAAGCAAACCTCTCAAGACACATAGACATGGCCCCAAGGCCAGGCATGAACGAGGAACGATGATGACTATCGTCCCAAGGAGGATCCTCGAGATACATAGTTTCCACGATGGCTTCATCAGAGGGAAATATCTCTTTCAAGGGATCGGGAAAAATCTGAATCTTTGAGCCAGGGGGATTGAGAATAAGTATCAAGAGACATTCCCAAAGGAGCATGATCAGGAGGCAGAGGATCCGAAGTGGAAATAAGTTCACAATAATCAATCTCGATTGGACTTAACAGCATTGAATCTCCAAATGAATCAATCTGCTCGAGCAAAGGGATGATCCACGAATCATCAGACCTGGAGATCATATTAATCTGAACAGTGTTGGGTGGAGGAAGAGGAAAAATACCCATCCCTATGCGCTCGTAATGCATAGGAATTTGATCTATGTACAGAACGTTGTTCCTGTAAGAAGAGGTGAATAACAACAATTGATCGACAGTAACAATATTTCCTTCATGTAGAAATCGCAAAGCACAAAAGAGAGTGGACGGAACATGTGGCATGGCATGGGTCCAACTACAACCAAGGAGAAGATTGTAATTGAGTTTGGCGTCAACTACTTCAACCTCGACGTTGACTATTTTCCCTTCTAGAGTAATTAGTAAACTAGCGAGAACACTAAGAGGTTTAGATTCCTTTCCATCAAATGCTTCTAGATCATTTGGAGATGAATTTAGAGCTAGAATACCGATAGCTTTCCAACAGGAAGATGACATGACCCACGTAGACGCACCCTCATCCACGACTGCTTGATGGATATTCAGTCCATTAATGCCAACTTGTATGATGAGCACAAGTTGGTGAGGGAGACATGGGACAAAATTCTCCAAGTCGAAAGTGATAAGGCTCGAATCAGCAGGATCAACCCCGCCGATGGCAGATAACAAAGCCTTCTATTGAGACAGACAACTCTGAAGTACTTCTAATGCAAACATCGCAGATGGTGCCTGAGCCAAATCCTTAATAATACTCTAATTTTGTGTAGCACGGGCGTTAGGATTGTAAGAAGACTTATGGAGTACACCTTTGGAAGGCAGTCGTACAACGGGCTCAGTAATGGGCCTTTCAATCTGAAGAGGGCCAGAAGCAGGCAAAGGAGGAGGACCATCAGCAACCTCTTTCCCCACTTCCTGATGCAATTCGGTATAATATTTTGACTGGGTAGCTATGGAAATAGATGTAGAACCGTTCATCATGAAAACCTGAGAACCAAATGGGGCAGAGGACCGAGGTTGCTATACCAACTGAGTCTTCTGTGATGAAAACGATTCTTTGAGAAAAACCATAGTTCTTTGGGAGCCTTTGAGCACTCGACTCACTTCGGCCCATCTAGGATAGTCCTTGGTGTAGTGCTCTTTGTCACAAATTAAGAAAGGATACTTCAGTTTACGCTATGAACTATCATCAGCACGAGAATTCTGAGAATCCTATTTCGGGGTATCGGCTTTGGCCTTACCTTTACCCTTATTTTTACCCTTGGTAGTTTTATCCATTGGATTGGCCTGAACAGCATTCACTTTCATAGTTTTACAAGAATTCGGGATTGCTTGAGAAGAAATATCATTAGAAGGAGTAAATTTTTGCTTCCCAGGATTCGGAGGAGAATAATTCTAAGAAGTCTGAGACACGGAACCAATGATACCATTGATTGATGGCGTCGTCGGTGCTTTGGAAGTTCCAGGTCTAGAAGCATCAGGAAATATATCATACAACGTGCCGGACTGAGAGTACAAAATATCAAGGTACTGGGCATGAGCAATGGCTTGTTCCTCAATGATGCATGCCCCCATAGCAATGTCCTTATCAATAGGAATGATGAAAGAGGTAGTGAACCAATTAGTTAGAAGCTGATCAGGAATCTCAAACTTGATCAGGCGATGACAACGCCTCCATTCATGAATGTGATCTAAGATATGGGTAGCCTGATCTTGCTTCAAGGATGTGAGGAGGTGCGTCCTGGTAACTGAAAGTGTGTGAGAAACGCCATGGCTAAATAATTAAAATCTTAAAATATGCCATGAGATAAATCGATGTACCACTTGGCAGCGGCACTAGTAAGAGTCCGTTGGAAAATACGGAGTTGGATGGAATCATCAGCCCAAGAGTTATAGGAACACCAAGTATGGTATGTCATAACATGCGCTTGGGGGTCTTCTCCGAACTTGCCCTCAAATTTGGGACAATCACCAGGGATTTTGGTTGGAACTGGAGGCCAATATGGTTTATGAAGGATCGGATCGTTCGTCAACTTTGACACATGAGGCAATTCCAACGTAGCAAGAAACGGTAATTGAGGATTAAAAGGTATTACAGGTTGTTGATATAGACCATTGTTAGCATTCCACCCAGGTTGAGAGAAATTTTGCCCCCATATGTTTTTTCCAAAAGGATTTTTTCCATAGAGGTTATAAGCCTGATAGTTCTTCCCATACTGGGGTTGAGGACCAGGATACTGATTCTGAGCATACCACTGAGGTCCTTGTTGAGCAACATATGGATTTTTCTATGAAATGTAAGCATTGCCTTGAGGTGGATTATACACCATCTGGGATTGACTTTGAGGGTATTAAGTGAAACCTTGTGGAGCACTATATATTTTTTGAAATTGACCTTGAGGAGGGTAAGTAGCGCCTTGAGGTTGAGTAGGTTGTCCTTGCGAAGCAAGTTGAACCGGCTACTAAGCAGGTTGAACAGGTTGAACCAGTTGTTGAGCAGGTTGAGCAGGTTGAATCAGCTGCTAAGGTTGGGTAGGATTTCCTTGCGGAGTAGGCTGGCCTGGATAATGAGAGCCTCCGGGTTTCCCTTGTGGAAGAGGTTGGCCCGATGGTTGGGATGGACTAGGTTGCCCCTAAAAACCAGGTTGACCCGGCGCAGGACCGTAAGGTTTTCCTTGCTGTACAAAAGCTTGGCCTTGCTAAACATAAGGTTACTGTTGTTGAACAAAAGTTTGTCCATGTGGTGGATACATTTTCCCCCCAGGAACATAATATGCTCCTGGTTGAAACTGAGTTTGACCAGACAGATCGTAGGGTTATCCTTGTTGGACCGAAGGTTGTCCCTGTAAGGGTTGTCCTTGAAGACAATAAGGTTTTCCCTATGTACCAAAGGGTTGTCCCTGCTGGACCAAAGGTTTTCCCTGTAAGGGTTTTCCTTGTAGGCCCGAGGGTTTTCCCTGTAAAAAATGGTCCTTGATGAGAAACGGTCTGATAGGGATTAGCCAGAGGAAAATAAACAAGTTGATTAGGATCAATTGGAGGAAAATATATCTGATTACCATATGCATCATAATGATGGGGAGGATTTCCAGGAGCTTGCGGCTACTGAGAACCCTGAGGTGTGGAATTTTGCGGCTGAGAATCCGGAGAGGGAGCATACCGTCGTTGAATATCCAACAGATAGTCATCGAATGTATAAGTAGAAACCATAGGTGCAGTGCATGTAGTATGGGTTTCCACAGCGCAAGGCTACGATCCACTCATGGTGGGCCTAACAGGCATCATGGGATTGATAAAGATAGACCTACGAACAGCAGCAGACCCTGACGACTGAGTCGTACTAAAAACTGATGCAAATGAAGCCACACAAACGGTAGGTCGGACCAGGACAGATGTAACAGTGGCCGATGAGATGGGTGTTGAAGGTGACATTCCTAATGTAGGAAAAACCGAGCTTCCAGTGGGAGCCACTGTATTGGACTGTGCCATGGATGCAACACCATAAATGATCTGACCCAAAGTACGATAATTGGGTGGAAGAGACACTGATTGAGGGGAAGGTTGACTAGAGACATACGGGAAATATTCTGGGAAAAGCTGATATTCCCCGGTAGAAACATGAAGCTCTTCACTGCCAACAGAACTGGAATAATCCATAACTGACAAATTCGTAAGATCATTAAAAATACAATGAGGACTAGGAGGTAAAGCAGCGGCTAATAATGGCGATCCCAAAGTAAGAGGAGGGAATTCTTCCTCGCTCCCAAAACCAGACCAAGCGCCCTGAGGTGGCCAATTGAAATCAACCGACCCTTCAAGAGGAGACTGGGTAGTGAGAGGCAAGACACTCGAGAGGATAGGCTACAAGGATTCGATAGACCTAGTGGACTGATGTGTTTCCAAAGAAATGTTAGGAAAAGGACTACCACTAGGAGGCAGTGAATAAGGCGACGAAACTGGTGGTTCTACCACTGTGACAATATTTCAACACAGGAATAAAACGAGATAGCCTATTCGAGGCTTCAAGATCAAACACTAAGGAACTACAAAAAACAAGCCAAGTAGAAAAATTTAACGGGGATGTGATCCTAGGTAGTTAATTTTATGACATTGAAATTGAACTTTGTTGTTTCATGTTTTAAGAGTTGAGAAACAGGCAAAAGATAACTCTAGTCACTTTAATATTGAACGAGCATGAAAGGACAAGTGCTCTATGATCTTTTCACTTTTTGAGAGTCATGAAAAGATCAAAATGACTATTTAGGTAGTCTAAGCAAGAGGGTATACCAAGCTTCTGTGAACTTCCATATACACCTTGGTGTTCAAATGAAAGAGAAATGGCCAAGGACTTGACGTATGTGCAGGTAGTCTCCTCGAATGTTGTGTTCAGTGTATCACGGTTACAGGGCGGTAGACTCAGCTTCCTATGGATAAAGGATTGCAACCTATGAGGGTCTTACTTTATATACGTGATGGTACGGGAAGAACAAGTCCGTATTAGTGTTGTCTAATGCCAAGTGGCGAATGACAGCTACTAGGTTTAACAACACCGGAACACGTCACTAGCCTAGACCTCTAAAATATGTGTGTTAAGTTTCAATGCTTCCTTAGGTTGATTGAATTGATTTTAAACACTATTACCGATGAAATAGGTAACCGCACTGTTACCTACTTTTTTTTGGTAGCATAAAAAGCACTCGATTTTGAAAAAAGGTGATGCAGAATCACCCTTTTTTTTCTAGCACATTTTTGACACTCTAATATTTTTATTTATGAAGTATGAATATTTTTTTTTAAATGTTAGTGATTTTTATGCTAATTTTGAAATGTATTGATGCAGGATCAACTTTTTTTTTTTTAGAGCGGTGATTTTCATGCTAATTTTGAAACATATTGATGCAGCATCAACCTTTTTTTTTAGAGTGATGATTTCATGTTGGTAATAAATCACAAAACTTAGATAAATATATATATATATATATAAACAATAAAAAAACCAATAAAAATGTAAAAAAAAAAAACAAAATTAACTCATAAAAATAAAAAATTTAAACAAAAATAAATAAAAAAACAAAAATATTCGAAAATTATATCAAAAGAAATGACAAAATTTGAAAAAAAAAACACATAATTTAAAGAAAAAAACAAAAATTAACCAAAAAAATAAAAATAAAAAATAACAAAAACATCCAAAACATTTTTTTCTAAGTTATTAAAAAAAACCATATAATTAAAAAAAAAAATTAAATAGAAAATTTAAAAATAATTTAAATTACAAAATTAAAATTTAGATAAAAAAAAAGAAAAAATTAAATTTAAAAATTTAAATTAAAAAAATAATAATAATAAGAAAAAAAATACAAATTTTAAAATTAACAAAAAAAACAAATTTAAAAAAAAAAAACAAAATTTAAAATTGAAAAAAAAAATAAAAGAATTAAAATTAAAAAAACTATCATTAAAAAACAAAAAAAAAATGAAAAAAACAACGTGCAAATAATTAAAAAACAAATATCCATAAATTTACTGTTTTTTTTAAATGAAACAATTTATAAATTTAAAAAATTAAAAACTAAATAAATTAAAAGATTAAAAAAAAAAATTAAATTTAATTAAAATTTAATAAATTTAATAAATAAATTTTAAATTTTAAAAAATAATTAATCTAAAATATTAAATTTAAAAACAAAATTAAAAATAAAAAATAAAACAAATTAAATTTGAATTAAAAAAATAATAATTTTAATTTTTTTGAATTTAAAAAAAAAAATCAAATTAAAAAAAAAATATTAAAAATTAAAAAAAATAAAAAAATAAAAAGAATTTTTTGATCGTGGTCGCACCGCCAATTGGCCTCCCGCCCAGGTGGCGGCGGAGGCCGGCCGCTGGGCGGGCGGGCGATTCTGAGAATCGGCCTCCCGCAGCGGGAGGCCGATTCCGGGAATCGCCCTCCCGCGGTGGGGAGGCCGATTCCGGGAATCGCCCTCCCGCGGTGGGGAGGTCGATTCTGGGAATCGCCCAGAGGCCGATTCTGGGAATCACCCTCCCGCGGCAGGAGGCCGATTCTAGGAATCACCCTCTCGCGGTGGAAGGCCGATTCCGGGAATCGCCCTCCCGCCGCGGGAGGGTGATTCCCCGCGGCAGGAGGGCGATTCCCGTAAACGGCCTCCCACAGCGGGACCGAGGCAGGAGGGTGATTCCCGGAATTGCCCTCCAGCGGCGGGAGGGCGATTCCCGGAATCAGCCTCCCACAGTGGGACCGCCGCGGGAGGGCGGGAGGGCGATTCCCGGAATCGGCCCCCGCCGCGGGAGGCCGATTCTCAGAAGCAGCCTCCCGCCCAGCGGCCGGCCTTCGCCACCACCTGGGCGGGAGGCCGATTGGCAGCACCACCACGATCAAAAAATTCTTTCTTTTTTTTTTATTTTTATTTTTATTTTAATTTGATGTTTTTTTTTTTTTTTTTTAAATTAAAAAAATTTAAAATTATTTTTTTTTAATTTAATTTTTATATTTGAAATTTAATTTGTTTTAATTCTTTTAGTTTTTTTTTTTATTTTTTTTTTATTTTATTCATTTTTTTTGTTTTTTTTTTTCATTTTTTTCTAAATTTTGTTAATAATTTTTATTAAATTTTGTATTTTTTTTTTATTTAATTGATTTTTTTTGTTCATTTTTTTTTAATTATTAAATTTTATGTTTAGTTTTTTCATTTAATTTTTTAAAATTTAGTAAATTTTGTATTTTTTTTTAATTTATTTGAATTTAATACCTTTTTTTAAATTTTCATTTTTTTATTATTATTTTTTTAATTACATAAAATTTTTATATTTTTTTTATTTCAATTAAAATTGTGTATTTAAAATTAGGTTTTTTTTTAATTAAACTTGATATTTTCAAATTAATTTGTTTTTTATTTTATTTTTTATTTAATATATTTTTTTTAATTTATTTTTTTCAATTTTCAATTTTAATTGCTTTTTAAAGTTTTTTAACTTTTTATTTTAACACTGTTTTTTTTTCTTTATATTTAAAATTTATTTTTTATTTCAAAATTTATTTGTTTATTCATTTATTTATTAAAATTTAATATTTTTTTTAATTTAATTTGTTATTTTAATATTAACATTTTTTTTTAATTATTAAATTTTATGTTTAGTTTTTTCATTTAATTTTTTAAAATTTAGTAAATTTTGTATTTTTTTTAATTTATTTGAATTTAATACCTTTTTTTAAATTTTCATTTTTTTATTATTATTTTTTTAATTACATAAAATTTTTATATTTTTTTTATTTCAATTAAAATTGTGTATTTAAAATTAGGTTTTTTTTTAATTAAACTTGATATTTTCAAATTAATTTGTTTTTTATTTTATTTTTTATTTAATTTATTTTTTTCAATTTTCAATTTTAATTGCTTTTTAAAGTTTTTTAACTTTTTATTTTAACACTGTTTTTTTTTTCTTTATATTTAAAATTTATTTTTTATTTCAAAATTTATTTGTTTATTCATTTATTTATTAAAATTTAATATTTTTTTTAAATTTAATTTGTTATTTTAATATTAACATTTTTTTTTAATTTAATAAAATCTAATATATATATTTTTAATTTAAGTTTATATATATATATATATATATATATATATATATATATATATATTATTTTTTATAATTTAAATTTAATTTATTTTTTAAAATCTATTTGTGTTTTTAATATATATTTTTTTTAAATTTAATATTTATATTGTATTTTATTTTTCATTTTTTATTTTTAATTAATTTTTCATTTTTTTTACTTTTAATTTCAATAATGGTTTTTTTTTAAATTTTTATTTTATAGTTTTAAATTTATTAAAATTTAACATATTTCTTTAATTTCTTCTTCTTCTTCTTCTTTTTTAATATAATAAATATTTTCTTTTTCTTTTTTAAATTTAATTTCTATATTTTATTTTTTATAATTTCTTTCTTTTTTTAGCTTTTTTTTTTTAATTTAATATTTTTATTTTGTTTTTATTTTTATTTTTTTATTTCTATATATTTTGAAATTTTAACCTTTAATCTTTAATTATTATTATTATTGTTATTTTCTTAAATTTTAGGTTTTTTTTAATGTTTGAATTAAAATTTTTATTTTGTTTTTATTTTTATTTTTTTATTCCTATATATTTTTAAATTTTAAGCTTTAAAATGTTTTTATTTTTAAATTTATTTTTTTCTTAAATTTTAGGTTTTTTTTAATGTTTGAATTTTAAAAATTAAAAAATGTTATTTCTATTTTTAAAAATGTCAAAAATATGACACAATTTTTTTTTTGTTATTTCAGCATCAACTAGTTTTGTTTTGAGGGTGTTTTTTCGATCTTTTTTTCAAGAAACAATTTTGTTTTTAGCATAATTTTATAAAATGTTGAAATTTGACCTTCAAAAAAAACCAAGTGCGTTCTGGAATACACTTTTTTTGTTTTTGGGGTGTTTTTTCATGTTTTTTGAGTCTTTTTGGGCTAGAGTTCCCGTTTTGAGGTCAGGTTACCTATTTCATCGGTAACAATGTTTTTAAGGTTGATCTTGAATTAATGTTTCAATTTCAAGGCCTTACCGAATGTGATATTGATTTCTTAAATGCACACTACATGAAAAAGAACATCATTTCCGTTCAATGAATGTTAGCTAAGAGAAGGATATGAATCTTTAACAAAGCAGCAATCAATTGAAACATAAGAAGAATTTCGCTAATGCATCTAATACAACCAAACGATAAAATGAAAATTCTTTCCTAGTTCACTAAGAGCTAGTAATGCAAAAGAACATTTTCATTTTCAAGCTAAGTGAAAGAATGCAATTTTTTTTGTTTTTTAGATGAATGAAGCACACAATGCACTATTACACTAAAAAGAAAAATAAAGACTAATTTTGAGCACTACGAATGTAAAGATTTAAAACGAATAAATCAAATGAAATACAAACATAAAACGCACTCAAAACAAGCATGCACACTTTCAAGCGAACGAAGGGCTTTCAAAATTATCCAACGAGCAATGTGATATATGCTCGAAGTGACAAAATGGAGAGTCAAACGAAAACAAAAGTGATCATCCAACAAACCAAAGACACGAAGAATCGAGAGAAAGGCTAAAAAAATCAGTGAGCGAATTGAAATGAAAAAAAATCAAGGTGACTCGAACTTAACTCAGAAGCCTCAGTGAGGATAGGGTTGAACAAACAGCACAAGATACCTACAAACCCTAGGGCTACAAACTCCACTGATAAGATGATGGATAAGAAGTTGAGAAGACTGAGACTACAAAGTCAAAACAATCCCAATAGACCAATTGCAACGTAAAAAATGAATCCAGAGCCAATAACTACTAACAAAAACTCAGCGAAGAGGTTAAATCAAATCCTATAGGATTTGGCGTGACTATTAGGCTGTAATCCATGCCTAAAGGGGTTGGCGCAGCTGTGACAACATGCGCCAATCGGTGCAACTGTTCAAGGAAAACCTGCGCCAAGCTAGAAAACCATGGGAAAAAAATGAAATTAATGAGTAGAGGTTAGACTTAACACTCTGGAACTAAACAAGATGGTTTAAAACAGTCGGGAAAGTCTAGCAAAGTTGAAAAACAATTAAACGACCAAAGTCGACTCGACAAGCCAAACACTCAACAAACAAAGAGACGAAAAACACACACTGGTCTATGAAACCAGAGATTTTGGGTTTGATCCCTAGCTGAGTCGCCAACTTCTTGTGTAGGTAAATCCCCTCTGCAAACAGAGGCGATCCCTCTAGCCCTAGGGTGGTTCTAGAAGCAAGAGGACATGCTAATGCATCAATTCCTAGTTAATGAATGAAACTAAGTCGAGATATATATTCCTACCTTTGATCCAACACAGTTTTCATAGTTGTGGCGGAAGTATCCCGTTCTTCGTCTCGACACGTCGCGATCCTTCAGCTATGGTACTCAGGTGCCTACACAAATATCATAGAACGAAAGAAACATATGAAACAATTTTTTCATTCATAACTATCTAACTGGTCAAGGGGAATTAAACATATTGCGTAAGATCAATCACATCAACACAAGATGGGAACCAAAACATCAGTCACGTATATATTAAGAGAAAGAAAGAGATTACAACCAAATGAGCCTTGACGTCGCAGCCTCCTTGAGCAGGTCTAGTCAAAATGCGTCTCGAGCATTCGTGAGGGAATTTGGACGTGGTGAGGCAATAAGCCTAAGCTCTCTCTCAACAAGGGTCTCTCTCTGCTCTATCTCACACTAGCTATATTAGACTGTTTCAGCAAAATGTTCAGCAATTCCTATTCAGCTAGCTGCATCTATGTGAGAGAGATGTAATTATAGAAGGAGAGGAGGAGGTTGGGATCCCTCATATGGTGGAAGAGAGGCCTTATCTTTTGGGAGGTTTTTCCAAAAGGAGGAAACAAGAAGCCAAAGGAAGGTGCTCGATGTTATTCATTCGAACAACCCACGCTGACTCGCTCACGAAGTAGTTAGCATGGAAACTTCGCTTCTATATTTAAAAAACTTTCCAAAAACAAATCGACGTGGGAAGATCACTGAGACAGAGCGCCAAAGGGCATGGGGCCCAATGTTAATTTTCTTTATTGACGCGAGGCCATAACTGCCTGCCAGCGCCAACCCAAAATCATGTTTTTTTTATGGTTTGTTCTAGGAAAATTCAATAGAGGAAATGTTCTTCTCATGGAAAGGGATACAATGACACTTTTTGCAAGGCATGACACTTCATATAAGTCACAGAAATGGTCCTCCAATGTGCGGGATGGGGATTGTAGGGACAGTGACAAAATGTTGTGTAACAATCCTCACTCTTATAGAGTTAGATGGTGTGTCATATATCATTGTAAATTTATCAAAATAAGCATCCCAACCATATTTCCTATACCAAATTTTAGCTAGGTGATTGGAGTAAAATTGCTTCAAAGATAGGGTATTCAATTCAGGATTCAAAAGTACAAAAACAATATTTAGTTTCCAACCTTTATCTTGGACATTAGTAGTCTCCCCCTATATTTGACATCAAGAAAACAATATTTCCAACAATATCCCATTTTTACATTTAGGGCCAACCCTTAGTCAATTTTACAATAATACTATAGAATTCCCCTTATCTGCAATTATCCTTGTGCTTGCAACTTCTCCTACTTTTACATCAATGGCAAAGGGATGCTCCCCCTGAACTTGCTCTTATCCTTATATTAACTCTTCTTAATATGTAACTTTTCTTAGTGAGTACATATGCTCGCCCTATATACCATCTCTCCTTATGTTTACATGTTCTCTCCCTTTAATGATATCAAGGGAAATATGTTTTCCCCCTAAACGTATGTACTATTTTAATTGAAATACATCATTTACTTCACTTTCTTCACACGTAATATATTGTCTATATCTTATAGACTCATAATTTTTCCATTTCATCTTATGTTCTAACACTTCCCTTCTTTTTTATGATACCTGCCACCTCTTGCTTCACTTGAAACTATATTCTCTTTTACTCGAGCTATTAGGGATATTACTCCCATAAAGTTTTTTTTCATTATTTTAATTTCATTGAGGACATATACATTGTTTGGAAACGTGATTGAATTTGCTACTAATATTGTTGAATCTGCTTTTATTATTTCACATCCTTTGGAATTTAATGTGATATCACACCCTTGATCAACCATTTGATCTACATTGAGTACATTGTGCTTTAGTGCTTCAACAAGTAGAAGAATTGAAGTTATGTTCGTTCCACCATTAAAACTAATTGTGCCCGTTCTAATAATCCTTCCTATATCATTATTTCCAAGGATGAAACTACCTCCTTTAACTTCCTTGAGAGAGAGAAATTTTATTTTATCACCTATTATATGACTTGAAAATCCATTTTCTACACATCATAGGCTTTCTTTGTCTTAAAAACATAGAGCTAGACTACATTCTTCATGATGCTCTTGCTTTTTTCTCCATATCTTCATACTTGTATTTATATTGATGATGATGTCTTATTTTTTTCTTTTATATTTAGGCCTTAATATACTACTTATGTAATCACTAGCATTGTGTCAAAAATTGTTTCATTTGAATCATTTAGTGTGATCCAATAAGGGGGGAAATTGAATTGTAATGTTTGAAATGATTCTCATTAAAACTTCTAGGACTGCTACTTAGAAAAGCATTCCTTTAGAACTTATATGATACCATGATTCTAATCCTCATATAGTCATTTATTACATGGGCTCTACAATTTAATTCCTTATGACCCAAATTATTGCATTAAAGGCATTACCCATTGTTGAGCATTGGAAAAGGTATGAATCTGCCATGTATTTCTTTATCTTTTTCCTTTAATCATAACTCCTTTATATTCTAGAAAGGTAATATATTGAAGAATTATAATAGAATTAAGGAGATTAGTGATTGTTGCAAATTGAATAAATATTGTCTTTTCTTATATGCAGAAAATAGATGAAGTGGGAAGCCGCCATTCGGGAGAAAATACAAAGAAAAAATAATTGTTGTCCCTTCAACAAAAGGGCATATCCAGACAAGAAGGACGAGGTCGAAGCGCATAGTCAAATCAAAGAAAGGAACAGTGTGGCATCAGCGCAAGAAGACAAAACGATAGCTGAAGATAGAAGATAGAGTGAATCCCTCAGGATCTCTCGATCTTGAAGGATCGCTGCTCAAAGCTTATCTGTATTTCTTGTTTCGTCCACTGGCTGTTATAAAACGACAGCGCTTGTAGAAATCAGTAGGTGTATTATGACTATTCATATTTCCTTTTGTATTTTCATGATTTCTCATTGACTCTCGCTGGTTAAAACAGAGTGCGATTTCTTGTAAACTCGGTTACATATGATTAATACATAATCTGGTTGTCGTTCCATTATTTGATACTGGAGTAGTTCGTCAGTGCTTCACTAGCGGCTAAGGGCCCGGCCCTGGTGGATCCACTTGCTATCTATACCATTACTTTCCAATTCCATTCGTGTGATGGTTTTCTTTAGTTCTCATTTCCTTTAGTCGCATAATGCATTGCTTCACAGTTTCCATTATTTATAGCTTACTATTTCGATGTTTTATGAAATCGGTTTGTTGCATTAGTTGTGAGTGAATTGCGTTGTTATTCCTTTCCAACATAACAAGATTATTTATTCCTCTACAACTTGTATTGTTATGCTTCTCAGATATAAAGCTTCGATATTCAGAATTTTTTGTTCATTTCCATTAAATAGCTTTGCTGTTCATTTCAGATAACTAGCTTTATTGTTTATTCCTTTCCTGTAAATGTTTGGTTTGCTTTAGAATGTTATTGCAGAGAGCGTGTTTATTCTATTTCCATTAGCAGCATTATTGATTTAACTCAGTTACCATTTCCAATTAAGTTGATTTATTGTGGAGTGTAAGATCATCAACTGTAAATGACATTGGCTATTACTGCCTAAGTTCTCAGATTGAGAATCTTGTTTATGCTTGATTTCATTTACATCAGTTGATAGAGGAAAGATTTATTACTACTAAATCCTTGACTGATGATTGTCGAGCGAGTGATTGGATTTTAGAGCATCAATTTTCATGTCATTGCAATTATATTTCATTTTCAAGCATCTGTTTACTCTTGTATTTGAAACATTGTACTGCAAATTAGAGAGCATTACTCTTAGATTAAATTTTCACCTCAAACTGAGTAGACTCTTGAGATAAAAATCATACCTAAATTGATAATTAATGTAGGATAAATAGGAGTTAAAAAGACACCTTTTATACCTCAAAATTTTGGTGTCATTGCCAAAGAGAGTGTAGCTATTTAGAAAGAGTGATGTATATTTGATTTTCTCTGCTAAGGAAGAACTGGGTATTAAAAACGGAAGGTAATAACCTACGTAACGAATGAGGAACATTCTCGTTCATCTGCCCGCTTCATAGAAAAATTGCGTACAAGTTTAAGGTAGGAATGAATGCTTGCATTTTTTTGAATGACTAGAAAATATAAACAAAACAAAATTCCTCCCAGACCTAAAAAACCTAAGGGACCGGTGACCCTTGGTCGAACAACCTTTATCGACAATATCATTAAGAAAGCTCAATCTCAGCCATCAGTAGGCCCTAGAAAAATTGCTTCTAGACAACCTACTAGCTCCCTTCGGGCCACAGAATCACCATCTGTAGCCTTTGCTAAGGTGCATAGACAAACAGAAGATACTGAGTAATATTCTCAAGAAATTGAGAATTCTCACCCAATTTATTTACAAGAAGGGAACTCTAGTAATCTCCACGAATGAGGAGGAGAAACAGGGGAAATAGAAGAACCAATATCCCCTCTTGAAGTAGTCCAAACACTAAGTATCCCAGATAAGAGAAGTGCTGTCAAAATCATCCAAAATAGAGATGAAGAACCTAAAGAACCAAAATCCCCTCAGATAATAGGTCAGCAAGGGACACTCATTATCCCAGACCAAGGAATTACTGTTAAGGTCACCCCTACTCCTTCTAGTCAACCTAGGAATAATTCCCTAGAAATCCTAGAAGGATATTAGCACATATTTGATCAAATGGCCCAAAACTAGCAACCACCTCAACAAACTTCCACACTGCAATATCCCATTGCGGACACTGCAGTTAATGCACATATGAAGGCCATTCCTCTTCAGCATATTCCTACATTCCATGGCTTAACATTGGAAGATCCAGATGCATTTCTATTTGAATTCGATGTATTATGCCGAGGGTATGACTATACCACCGATCCCTAAAAGCTAAAATTATTCCCCTCCACATTAAAAGGAGCAGCTCTACGATGGTTTATGGGGTTAGGTGGAGGTGTTATAAACGACTGGGATCAGATGAAAACTTCTTTTCTAAAGAAATATCAGGATTATTGTAGGTCCAGGGAAATAAAGGATGAAATATTTCAGATGATAGCAAAACCTAATGAAACATTGGAGGAATATGTAGAATGCTTTCAATACAACCTCCAGAGATCACCTTATGCATCTTTACCCTTACCTGATAATGTGTTAAAAACTACACTAATTAAAGGGATGAAGGAACAATGGGTTGAAACATTAAACATCATGGGAAAAGGTGACATATATCAAGAAAAATTTTCTGAAATTATTAATTTATGTATCAGGAGTTTGAGAGGCAGCACAATACTAAAACCAGTAGAACATGACATGATCACAAGGGATAGCAAGACCTCTGGTGGAGGTATAACCCGCACAGAAATTGGCAATCTACTAAAATATTTCAAAACTGATATTCTAGGGACTCTGAAAACGTAGCTCGATATCATGCAAGCTAAAAAAAAGCAAGCAAAAGCAGAACAAAATTTGGCAATATTCTGCCCTAGATGCAGAACGAAACATAGCCATAAAGAGTGCCCGCTGGATACAGTCCAAGTCTGTGCCATCTGCACAAAAGATCACTCCACAGAAATTTGCCCCTCACTCCTGAGATTGAAATCAGTATACAAAGAAGCAGAAGAGGAAATAGAAACGGTATGCCTACTCAACCAGAGTCGTCAATGGCAGCCACAACAAATAGGTATTCCCATTGATCCATCCTCTTCTTTTCAATCTCCTTAGTATAATGCTCAGCAATATAATGGAATATGGCAAAATCAGCCACCCTTCCCTAGTTGGTCACAACAGCCATTTCCTACACTGCCATGGCCAAATCAAACAAATCAAATTAATTGGCCAAACTTTCCTTACTGTCCACCATTTTGGAAAAATAATACATATCCAACACAATGGTCCCCCTCCACCTCGCAGAGTTAGACCTGGCAATCGAACTAGCAAAGATCTATGAATCAACCAGTTGGAACGATTCATCTCCCTCCACCTACACTGCCAACATTGCAACAAAATCCCCAGACCAACTTAATACCGCAACTCCTAGCCCAACCCAACCTGAACCCTAATAATAGTCCGAGTCAATCTATTCAAATAATCGAAGCGCTAGAACTAGAAATCGAGTTAAGGGAGTGCAACGACCTTCAACTAAGGTCTAGATGCATAATAGAATCAAAGGGAGACAAAAATGTTCAAGATGAAAATCCGTTACCTTCAAAACAAACATTGAAAAAGGAGAATGTGGTTAGACAAGAAACTCATGAGAAAGCAACCACCTCTTCTCCACCATTCCCAGAACGACTAATCATACCTTGTCCAATAGAAAATCCTAATTTTGATCTTCTAGGAGAACTAAAAAAATTGTGTATAAAAATCACACTCCTCCAAGCTATCCAAGATATTCCCATTTACACAAATATCATCAAATAACTATGTATAAGAAATCCAAAGAGGAGAACAACCACTAACCCAACCGTCCAAGTAGTCAGCACTCTATCTGAGTTACTATCAGGAAGAGAAGCACCTGTAAAGTATGAGGACCCAGGAAATCCTATAGTTACGGTGCAAATCAATGGACAATCATTTCCAAATGCCTTAGTTTATTTGGGAGCTACAATCAATATCTTAACAACCACCACTTGTCAAAAACTTGGCATTACATTATTAGATCCAACAACAACCTTATTGGAATTGGTTGATCGATTGGTAGTCAAGCTAGAAGGCACACTACCTGATGTAATGGTATCTGTAGACTCCTGGGAATACCCTGCCGACTTCCTGATTATTAACCCAAAAAACCGGCTATATGGACACCCTTTAATCTTAGGTAGACCTTGGTTTGCAACGGTTGATGCTTACATTGGCTGCCGATGAGGCAGCATGACTATAACTAGAGGGAGTTATGTCAAGAATTTAGCCTTATACCCTCCAGCCCAGCCAAGCCTAACGATAATAAAAACAAAGAAACAGCATGTATCATACCTCATAGAAAACATTAGATCACCATTAACCATAGAAGATGCCCTTGACTTTAAAGACCAAATAGAGGATGACATCATTAACAATTTCATTAACCAACCAAAAACCAGATCCCATTTACAATGTCACATGATCAAGGCAGCATTTGATAATGAAGAAGAAGAAAATCCCCTGAAATAAATTCAAGATCAATCAACACCTACCACTTATGTTTACAATAGAAAAACTATATAAATTGAGCCAAGAAATACTTTGAACATTAACAAAAATATGATTGCTGAACAAGAAGAAAATATGGTCGAACTACTGAAAACATATAAAGAAGATTTTGCATTGGATTACCCAGACATGAAAGGAATTGATCCCCAGTTATGTACACACCACATTTATACAGAAAAATATGCTAGACCCATTCGCCAACCCCAACGATGATTAAAGCCTCATCTTAAGGATATTGTGAAAGCTAAATTACAAAAAATTTTGGATGTAAACTTTATTTATCCAATATCTAATAGCAAGTGGGTCTCTCCACTAGTAGTGGTGCCAAAGAAGAATGGAAAGTGGAGGATATGTGTAGACTACAGAGAACTAAACAAAGAAACCCAAAAATACCACTTTCCCCTTCCTTTCATTGATCAGGTATTAGATATATTAGCAGGAAAGAAATTCTTTTCTTCTTAGATGGCTTTAGTGGATACAATCAGATTCAGACTGAAGACCAAGACAAGACTACTTTTACATGTCCTTGGTGAACATCTGCTTACAGAGTTTAATCCTTTGGCCTATGCAATGCCCCTGCTACATTTTAGAGGGCCATTCTTAGCATCTTTTCAGATTTAATAAATGAAGCGCTCGAAGTATATATGGATGATTTCACACCTTATGGAGATGATTTTGAGCCAGCATTAGAAACCTTGGAAAAGGTGCTACAAAGGTGTATTTCCACCAGGCTCTGCTTAAGCCATGAAAAGTGTCACATGATGATGACCGAGGGACTCATCTTAGGTCGTTATATCTCAGCAGCTGGAATACAGGTAGATCCAGCTAAAATTCAGATAATTTTGTTAATACCTACTCCTACCACACAAACAAAGGTACGTAGATTTCTAGGATTTTCTAGTTATTATAGAAGATTCATAGAACATTATTCTCAAATATCCGCACCTCTATATGCACTAATAGGGAATGTTGATTTTATTTGGACAGATAAATGTGACCATGCTTTTGAGGATCTGAAAAAGCTTGTATCAACAGCCCCAATGCTAAGGGGCCCAAATTGGGATTTGTTATTCCAAATTTCATCTGATGCCTTAGACACAGCTATTGGAGCAGTCCTTGGGTAGGAAGAAGATAAAAAACCATATGCAATTTATTATATTAGCAAGAATATATCTCCTACTGAATTAAACTATACTGTGACTGAGAAAGAATTTTTAGCTGTAATACATGTTGTAAATAAATTTAGACATTATATAACTAGGTATCATGTAGTTTTATATACAGATCACTTTTCCATAAAAATTTTAGCAAATAAACCTGTTACAAATGGTAGAGTAACAAGATGGTTGATTCTATTGCAGGAATTTGACATCATGATAAAGGACCGACCTGGAAAAGAGAATCCTGTAGCTAATTTTCTCTCATGAATGCCAAAACCAACGGATGTAGCAGCAGTCGAAGATTAGTTTCCAGATGAACATGTGTTTGTTGTTACTTCCAGAACCCCATGGTATGCTAATGTTGCAAATTATTTAGCAGTAGGTAAATTACCTAAGCATCTAACGCCCAATGAACGAAAATAGATAGTACAATGCAGTACCTGATTCTCTTGGATTGGGGGCTACCTATTTCATACAAGCACAGATATGCACATCAGAAGATGCATCTGAGAAGACGAAATATTTGACATCCTGAAAGCATGCCACGACGGGCCATGTGGCGGACATTTCGTAGATTGAAGGACTGGTCACAAGGTTTTACAAACAGGCTATTACTGGCCTACAATTTTTAAAGATGCTAAAAATTTTGTACAAGCCTATGATATTTTCCAAAGGGCGGGATGCCCTGGACAATCCGATGAAATGCCTTTGAATCCACAATTAGTAATCAAGCCATTTGAGCACTGGGTGCTCGATTTTTTTGGTCCTATAAACCCACCATCAAATCAGAAAACATACATACTAGTTGCAACAGAGTATGTTTCTAAATGGGTTGAAGGAGAGGCACTTCCAAGAGCTATAGAGGACTCTGTAATACAGTTCCTTTTCCAAATATTTGTGCGATATGGCCTCCCAAGGGACATAATTACAGATGGAGGACCGCAATTTATAGGTAATAAAATCGCTGCAACATTAAAAAATTACCACATTCAGCACAAAATTACAACCCCATACCACCCACAGGAAAATGGCCAAGTAGAGAGCACGAATAAGATGATAGAAGAAATGCTTACAAAAACAATTGCATCACACAGACATGACTGGGCTTCAATATTTCCAGAAGCCTTGTGCGCATACTGAACAACATGGAGAAATACCACCGGGTATTCACCATATCAATTAGTATTTGGAAAAGAACCCATATTTCCAATAGAATTTGAAATTCAAACATTAAGAACAGCCCAGGAGGTGGGTTTGAATTTAAATGAGGCCCAGGTCAACAGATTACAGCAAATCAATGAGTTAGATGAAATTAGGCTCTCCTCCCTCCAGCACACTGCATTAATTCAACAGCAGAGAGAAAAATGGCACGATGCCCTCATTAAAAAGAAAATCTTCCACGAAGGAGATTGGGCACTCCTATATGACTCCAGGTTTCAGGATTTCCCTGGAAAACTCCAGACACGATGGCTTGGACCTTATGAGATACAAAAAGTGCATGATAATGGAACAATTACATTAACTACCATTGATGGATCTGGACATTCTTTCAAAGCAAACGGTCATCGAGTACGACTTTACCACAAACCTCTTAATCAGGAATCATTTTACTAGCAATTACGGGGAGATTCTACTATGCAGATTCTTGCTGAGGAAGATAACTCCTCCTCAGCATTCATTCACTGAACAATTCCTTTATTTTTGAAATTTGTACATAAGATTTTCTTTCAATTTTTCTTGTATGAACTGTTTTCTGTACAGATTTTATTTTTCATGTTGTTCTTCTTAAGGAATAGCTAATGTTCCTCTTAAGGAACAGCAGTCGTTCCTCTTAAAAGAAACAGCAATCTTGTGTGCCTTTATTTTTCATGTTGTTCCTCTTAAGGAACAGCAGTCGTTCCTCTTAAGGAACAGCACGTCTGCGTGTTCATCTTTTTGTTGTTCCTTCTAAAAAGGAACAACATTTCCGCTGATTTTTTTGTTGTTCCTTTTGAAAGGAACAGCATTTCTGTCGATTCTTTTTGCTGTTCCTTTTAAAAAGGAACAAAATTTTTGCCGATTATTTTTGTTGTTCCTTTTAAAAGGAACAACATTTCCGCTGATTGTCTTTGCTATTCCCTTTAAAAGGAACAACCCCTTCGCCATTATTTTTCATTTTCTGTTGTTCCTTTTAAGGAACAGCAGTTTCGATTTGGAGTGTTTTTTAAGCTGTTCTGCCAAAGGATTAGCATTTCTTGTTTGTCTTATCCGTTGTTCTGCTTAAGGAACAACTGTTGTTCCTCTTAAAGGAACAACAGCTTGTTTATTTTTACTTTTTGTTGTTCCTCTTAAAGGAACCGCAGTTTTGCGTGCAGATGTTATTTTTGATGTTCCTCTTAAGGAATAGCAGTTGTTCCGTCTAAGAAACAACACTTTTTGAGTGCATTTTTCTTTTTTAAGAACAACATTTTGAGATTTTTTGTGAATTCTTCATGATCCTTTTAAGGCAAATATACAAATTTATGCAAGGACACAAAATTAGAAGTTACTGGAATCAGCATATCAAGGAGAAATTGTAATCTTTAAAGAAATTGTTGTGTATTGATAAGAAAAAAAGGAAAGGACACAACTATCTATATCACTTTGTAGTCTTTATTTTCACTAAAACTAATTTTATTGATTATTTTTATCATGTTGGTTCTTCCCTAAATCCTCATAATTCTCTTTCACTTTTATTATTGAATAAGAATAAGGGCATAGTTTCCTCTATTGATATGTTCAGACTTCTTCCACCATCCTACTCTTAAGGAGTGTTGAGCCATCCTTTATACATAAATAGGCAAGTGCTATATAAAGGAAAAAGAAAATAAAAAATATATCTATATGATTACTAAACATTCTATGATATGTCAAATGGAGGATAGGGGGTCTCATCAAGAGCCATCCTACCATGATCATAAGGAAGCAGTGAAGTGGCATTCCCATTATGGCCACCACACTAGGGATATGATCCAATGGGAAACTCAGAAAAATAAAAAGTCCTTGGAATAGGAGCTCTCATCACGAGCCGACCTGCCCACCTTTCACTCCTTCCTGGTGAATGGCATTGTGCTTCATCTAGTTCCCAAGCCAGCACAATGGCCTCCATCATGACATCACAAAGCACTTTCCTAGGCATATATAAAGGATTATGGTTCCAAGGGTGAAAAAGGAACTTTTTCAAGGTTATAGACACATGTGGGCAATAGAGCTCTGATGATGGTATTGGAGTCATATTTTTCACAAATCAATAGCAAGTATAAACCCTTTTCTTTTATCTTTATCTTAATTTCAAATGAGATTATGCTCTTAAACCCGTTTGTTGAACCTATTATACATGAAATATTGTTTATAAATCAGTCATAATGGTTTAAGTGGATAATGACCACATAAGCACTTTTATTTATGTCAGTTGTCCTTTTCCCTATTTCCGAATCATTACATAGAATTTCCATATCTATTCACGATTTCATAATATCCCTCGATTTCATTAATTTGATAATTTTTTATCATGTCATGAATATGTACGACTGTTTTCCAGTATGTTGCTCCTCCATTTTCCAGTCGAGGGCGACCTATAATATTTTAGGGGGGTGCGGGTGACTTCCAAAATACACCTGCATACGGGTCAATTCCCTATTTTCATCAGATCCTGGAAATAGCAATTTTAACGATATTTTCCAATATGTATGGGGTGTTGTTCCATTGCCATTTCCGTTTATTATTGTGAAACATTAATAGTGTGCAGGGCTTAGACGAAATGGGAGGGCGAGCATTACGTAGTGAACCTCAAGTACTAACAGTTTCCGATGCTGCACGAGAAATTTTGGAGAGAGCAGGGTGGATTACCTACCTTACACGACTGCAGCAGCCCCATGAAACTGTGGCCATCAATTTTTTGCAGAACTTGCAGGAGGACCATTCCATAGTAAGAGGAAGGCAAATAATAGTGACAGATGCAGTAATTACTGAGGTGTCCAGTCTACCAGCAGTTGGACCCGTATGGATCCATAAAAAATTGAGCCTTCAAGAGGCCATGAACATCTTTCAGGACGAAGGACAAACCCTGACCATCAAAGGAAAAGGAGTCCAGTCGGCAACTCTGGGAGAACCATGGGCAGAACTGGCTAGAGTAGTGCAAAGCTACATTACATATGACGGAAGAAAGGATGTGGTAAGACCACACCACCTCAAATTATTAGTAGTACTAAAACAGAAATGTGTAGTGAAATTTTCCTGCATATTTAAATTTTTTACTTCATGACGCTGCTTGGAGCATAAGGAAATATCGTCATACAAGGATGGTAGTAAGACACCATTTTTTAATTCGATTAATAGTTAGTTACAGTCTTGCTCAGTAGCAAACTAGTTGGGAAGAATTATTATTTTCGATAGACGAGGGAATAGCCTTACCTGCCCCGAAACGAAAAAGAATCACCAGCACAGCAAATAGACCTCTAAAACGTAGACAGTCCTCTAGATTAAGAAGAAGCAGGGGAATGTTGGGAAACCTCCAGAGTAGCAGCAGCTAACCCTTAGAATTACCTAGTTCTGGAGATGAGCAACCCCCGCAACTGGAAGGAGGAGAATATCAGGAAGGGGAAGAAACTAACCAAACCAGTGAAGAAGAAAGAGAGGAAGCAGAACCTCCCGTAACCTCCAACACAATTCCACCATAGAGTCCATTGCAGGAGGACGAATTTGCCCAAATTTTGGCCAATATGTGTGAGTATATCCAACCCTAGAATCCGCTCAACCTTAATATTGAGGTAGAACAATCACAGAAACATTTGGTCCATAGCAAGGATACATCCGAGGAAATGCATGATGAGGAGGAGGCAGAAGCAGAAGCCCCTCAAGAAATAACAGATCAAACTAGGGTTTCCTCCCCTGAGGAACCTAGTTAGGATAATGCGAACACTGAAGCAGTATTCCAAATGGAGAATATGGAAATGAGTTAAGGCAAGGGTACGGTCCCTGAAGAACAAAACCTAGCTGAGCAGCCAAGTCCAGAAAAGGGAACAATTGTTCCTCGAAGAAGAAGAAGACAAATAAAATTAAGCGGCTGCGGAATGAATAGCAAAAGCTGCTAAAATTAGTAAAACAACTCAGACAGATGATAAGGGTTCTGAAAAGGGGGGAAATCTCTAAAAGAACCCTGAAAACAGGGGATGCAGCCATCCAAATAGAACCCCATAATACAAGGGCCATGGAGACTCAAACTGAGCCCATATTCATTCAAGATAGCAAGGAACAACAAGAAATTGTTACAGACACAGTTGCCCAAACCAAAAATGTACAAGTCTATAATAAAGATGTTCAGACCGAGGTACTGTCCTCTAGCAGTATGGCCAACCAGAAATTTGGCAATAAAGAGACACAGACTGTAGGAACTCGATATTGTAATAAGGAAACCCAGGTAGATCTTCAACCCAAAAGTGTTTTGATAAACAACAACCCTGGGATAGAAAAACTCTGAGAAGATCTAGCACAGGCTCAGCAGGTTAGAGAAAAGCTCAAAGAAGAGACTGTTCCTAGGAAGAAATACCAAGGGTTACAGCAACAATTAAGGGACATCAATACATCAAAGGTAGAAGCCTTCGATAAATGTCGGAAGGTAGAAGAAAAAGTTGAAGAGGTAAGAAATAGACTACAAATAGTCAGGAATCAAATGGATACTCGCTGTTCTCTATATACAGATGTTCTAGCATGTAGGTCCCCTACCAAAAATTATGCTTTGTTTTTGTTAGAAAGATATTTGCAGTTAAAAATTAAATATGTTAAGGCAGGAAAACCTATAGAATTAAAAATTGTATATGATTTTATAAACTGCTACAAACTCTATGGAGTAAAAGTTCAGCACCTACTCTGTGAATTTTATTTGCACAATCTTATGTTGGAAGAGGAAACAGAGATAAATCCCAATCCTTTTGTGGGTGATGTCCAACATCAAGCATTCATTTCATGTTTTGTTAACCACTTAAAATGGTTGAATTCCTATAACACTTTTCAGAGACAAGAAAATGGGTTAGACCTTTGGGTTGGGGGTGAATCAAGACACCCATTACAATTATGGGCTAGGCATAAAAGCTTAATGACAAAGAAGGGTGTGATCCAGACATTAGGACCCATCCACAAAGCAATCGTCCTGGATGGGGTAGAATATTTTCTGTCCATCAGAGACTAGGTCGTAGTATCAACTAAACTCTGATGGAAGATTTCCAATCAGAATATTCAAGACAGAGAGCCATTCAATTATAAAAATTTTGAGTTAGCTGCCAACCGCCTGGTTATCTATAGTAAACCCATCTTGAGGGAAGGCCTGTATTGGCTAGGTTCTAGATTTCAAAGCCCTATTATCTGGTATCCTACAGCAGACTATAAGGCCAAATATGAATTACCTGAAGGGCAGACAGGGCATATTTTTGAAGTTTTAGATGCAAATCATGGTTTTAGACCACGTAATGAAAAACCCTCTCTGGCCTATTCTCTAACCGCTTTACATGTAAACTATGGTTTTCATGAGGACATGAGAAAGGGTAAGCAGGGGGGTGTGTTGAGAATTGGAAAAGGTATGAATTTTCCATGTATTTCTTTATCTTTTTCCTTTAATCATAACTCCTTTATATTCTATAAAGGTAATATATTGAAGAATTATAATAGAATTAAGGAGATTAGTGATTATTGCAAATTGATTAAAGATTGTATTTTCTTATATGCAGAAAATAGATGAAGTGGGAAGCCACCATTCAGGAGAAAAAGACAAAGAAGAAATAATTGTTTTCCATTCAACAAAGGGCATATCCAGACAAGAAGGCCGAGGTTGAAGCGCACAGTCAAATCAAAGAAAGGAACAATGCGGCATCAGCACAAGAAGACAAAATGATAGTTGAATATAGAAGATAGAGCGAATCCCTCAGGATCGCTACTCAAAGCTTATCTGTATTTCTTGTTTCGTCCGCTGGTTGTTATAAAAGGACAGAGCTTGTAGAAATCAGTAGGTGTATTATGATTATTCATATTTCCTTATGTATTTTCATGATTTCTCATCGACTCTCGTTGGTTAAATTGAGTGTGATTTCTTGTAAACTATGTTACATATGATTAATACATAATCCGGTTGTCATTCCATTATTTGATACTGGAGTAGTTCAGCGGTGCTTCACTAGTGGCTAAGGGCCCGGCCCTGGTGGATCCACTTGCTATCTGTACCATTACTTTCAAATTCCAGTCGTGTGATGGTTTGCTTTAGTTCTCATTTCCTTTAGTCACATTGCTTCACATTTTCCATGATTTATAGCTTGCTGCTTCAATGTTTTATGAAATTGGTTTGTTGCATCAGTTGTGAGTGAATTTAATTGCTATTCCTTTCTAACATAACAAGATTATTTATTCCTCTGCAACTTGTATTTTTATGCTTCTCAGATATAAAGCTTCATTGTTCAGAATTTGTTGTTCATTTCCATTAAATAGCTTTGTTGTTCATTTCTGATAACTATATTTACTGTTTATTCCTTTCCTGTAAATGTTTGGTTTGCTTTAGAATGTTATTGCACAGAGCGTGTTTATTCTATTTCCATTAGCAGCATTATTGATTTAACTCAGTTACCATTTCCAATTAAGTTGCTTTATTGTGGAGTGTAAGATCATCAACTATAAAGGACATTGGATATTACTTTCTAAGTTCTCAGATTGAGGATCTTATTTATGCTTGATTTCATTTACATCAGTTGATAGAGGAAAGAGTTATTACTACTGCATCCTTGACTGATGATTTCCAAGTGAGTGATTGGCTTTTAGAGCATTAAGTTTCATGTCATTGCAATTAGATTTCATTTTCAAGCATTTGTTTACTCTTGTATTTGAAACATTGTACTGCAAATTGGAGAGCATTACTCTTAGATTAAATTGCCGCCTCAGACTGAGTACACTCTTGAGATAAAAAGTCGTATCTGGATTTATAATTAATGTAGGATAAATAGGAGTTAAAAAGACACCTTTTATACCTCAACACCCATAAACATTTTAATACCTAGATGTGATGAGCCTTCGTAGTGGAGAAATTATTTTGAATCCATTCCTAGGTAGCTATTCATATTCACTTCCATGTCTAGTGATATATTCTTTGAATTGACAATTTTATCTCTATTGGTAATTTCATTCTTTCCTTTTGACATTTTTATTGTAGATAGGGTCATGTCTCTATTGATCATTAGCTTCATTTCCAAAGTTATTTGCATTTCTACTAGATCATTTTACCACATTGGTATAGCTTTCAGGTTCTTCGCCTCCTTGTGTCTTTGAGCTTGATTCTCCTTCAAATGTCTCATGATATTATTTTATATCAAGTCTCCTTTTGATGGCTATTGATCTTTGGCAATTGAGAATGTTAACTAATGATTCAATCCCTTTTTCAAAGTTTAAGTTCATATTTAATTGAGAATTTTCCTTCTCTAGTTCCTTTCTTAATGATACAATGGTTACTTCTAGTTTCTTATAGTTTCTTTCATTTTCTTCTAGCTAACTTAACAATAAAACCTCTAATTTCTTCTCCTCTTTGAGTTCTAACTTTAAGAGGATGATGATGTTGTTAGTGTAAATTCTTAATGCAAGTGTACGAAAAGAGATCACTTTAGTTGTGTGTGACAAACAACCCTAACAACAAATATGGTTGCTTAATTTCCTTAGATATTTAATAGATAGTCGAAAAAAATGCAACAAAAACCCAGATCTATGCAATAAAAGCAGTTAAATAGTAAAATTAAATAAGAGTTTCTCCAAATATACAATGGACAAGCAAGATATATAAAGAATTTTATATGTATTAACACTTGGGAAGGGAACAAAGGATGATGTTACCAGTCCCCCTCAATGGGATGGGTTCTTGGTTTTCCTCAATGCTTCAGATCTATAAGTTTCTCTCTCTCAATGGTGTAGAAAACCCAAGACGTGTTGAACTCTATGGGAGCTCAAGAAGAAAATTAGTAATAAAAGTGATCAAAGTATGACTATGACAAAAGGATCAAAGTTCGACCATGATAAAAGGATCAAAGGTAAATAATGAATGGAAAACCCTCCTATTTATAACAAAATATTGAGTTATCCTTGATAATGATGCATAATAAAATATTATTAACCAAGATCTAGATCTAACTGCTTAGAATGTTTTATTATATTTTGTCGGAGGGAAAATGAATTTAAATTGGTTAAATCCATTTATTTAGAAATAATAAACAAATAAATGATTTATTTATCATTTCAAGAATGGGGTTAACAAATAGTTTAACAAATAATGATTTATTTTATTATTCCTAATTGTTTTAGTCAAATTTAACAAGGAATATTAATTGAATAATGATTTAATTAATTATTCCTAGAGAATAATAAGATGATTTATCTAATTATTTCTCATTAATTGGGTTAAATATGACCAGGAATATTATTTAAACAATGGTTGAATTAATTATTCCTAGAGGAACACCAAATAAATAAGGATTTATTTAATTATTTCTCATGGGGTTTCCTGTTTGAACGAAAAATAACTTAATAAAATGTGGTTTATTAAATTATTTCTTATAGTGAAAGAAATTTTACTATGGTAAAATTGGTCTTACATGGTTTACTTCAATCCATCTAATTCTAAATGATTAGATGACCAAAAATTTGTTTAACAGAATTCCCCCCAACGTGTGAGCATTAGCAGCTAATCATATGACAGAAGTACGTTGTAAGAACACAATAACTAGAGGCTGAAGGGGAGTCATAGAGAGAGAGATACATAAACAGAGTGAAGCAAGAGAGGACAATAACCTGAGGGGGCAAGACCGACAAATGATATAAATCTCCTTTAATTTTAGTGTACTTGTTCTCAGTGAAGCGAGGGAGGCATACCTATGCCTTTCGAGATGAAAAAGTACAAAAATAATAGTGCGCCCAACAAAATGGGACTGAGCTATAAGGTACATGACATGTTGGCATAAAATGGGACAGACAAAAATATAATGGATCCCACATACATACTACGCATAGGACAATAGCCAGGACTGAACACAATAATATCTGAGTACATGAGACATAATAAAAAACAAAGAAGCCCTGATAAATAGGAAAGGGCTCTGAAAATATGAATGGATAATTTGAGTGATATGTGCATGCTATAGGTCCTGCAAGTTGCTGGAACTAAACCCACCAAATATGTGGATCCGCATCTGAGGTTGTAGCATAAAATGAGGTCATCCAGGCATGTGGGGAGCTACTTGAAGGGCCACCCCTTCATGAGGTCTGAAACATCTCACACACACGTGGGAATCACTGGAGAAATCTACTGGATCACCGAACTATCAAGCATACAAATCTGGATCATAGGTGCGCCAATGAGGAATCCTCAACTAAGGCACGAGAGATAATAGTAGAGCGACTGATGGATTGACACCAAGGATGATGATGGAATGGGGGATACTGAGTAGCAAATGGATGACTTCCTTTGTCAGAGCATATAAAGCATGGATGACCTGGCAACGACTGACTTGACTGTTGAGGGGATGGGGGACAATGGGACTCGAGGCAAAAATGGGCTACACGAGAGAGGGACAAGGCATGAATGGATGGAATAATGTAACAAGAGGAAAAGGGACTCAGGACAGACTCCATGAATGTGATGATGATTCAGCTCAGATGCTTTGGTCAAGGGTGACTCGATGATGCTCCCACACAGAATAGGTCTAATGGGGACCATAAAAACATGAGAAAAAGGTGGTTACTCATGACGAAAATTGACACACACATTAACAAGAATGAAATCAAGGTGGTGCCCCAAGTACAAATGGCGCAAGTGCAGAAATTTGATTTTGAGAGGCGACTAAGTCACCCTTCTTTGAAAAAAGGCTTCTGGGTGAAGTATCAAATCACCAAAAACAAAAGGATACTCTTTTTAGATCCTGGTGATATATTTCCAATGGTGTTGATGGTTCATTAAACAGATCTATAGTTTAGTCACAATTGGCGAAAGAAAACTTAGGGTTTCTCTTTTAATAGGGTGATTTCCCTCCAATTTGGTTCATTTTCTAGTGGAGCTGTGATGAACGTGGAGAGGAGGAGAAGGCCCTAAATCTTGTGGTGTTCATAGCGGAAAAATCGACCGTTGGAATTGAGATTCGTCAGCTGTAGGTAGGTGGCCTAACCTTACTCTTCATTTTCAGCGGATTAGAATTTCAAATTAGGTGCCCAGAGCCATGGAACATCAGCCTGCCCTTCCTCATGACTTGCTCGCACTTCCTGGTCCCTCTTATGTGAGTTGGGTCACATTTTCAGAGAGAGAAACTGTGACCTCACAGGTACAGGGCTAGGAAAATGCTAGCTACCAAAAAGTTGGGTTTTGTCCTATTTTTGGCTCGAAACTAGGACTAGATGGTTTTGATGTAGTTTTTCTTTCTCTAACTGAAAAATATGCTAGGTTTATGCAGGTATGGCAGAGTCAAAGATCAACTGGAGAGAGAGAGAGAGAGATATTTAGATGCGCTTTGTACTGAGATCCAAGGGGATCAGGTGGTCAGAGGCACAATGGCGAGGTATGGGGTTCTCAAGTTGGTTGAGAACCCATTGATGAGGGTAGGGGAGCCCTTGCTATCTAGGATAGTCAGGTACTGGGACCCAGACCTAGAGGTCTTTATGGTGAAGGGGCACCGGATCGATCTGACTATTCAGGACATCTATTTCCTAACCAGTCTCTCGCCATTGGGGGTGGTGGGAAATATCCAGCCAGTATTACCACAGGGGCGGAATATATCAGAGTTTGTGGAACTCCATTGTCTACCAGATGTTTGTGCCAAGGGCACAACTATACTGATCAGAGATCTAGAGAGGATAGAGACTCGGATTGTCTTCCCAGTAGTACTGTGAATCCTGGGCAACCAGACGTTCCACCACATCACCAGAGGGCAGATGATGTTGGTTGAGAGTATGCTGAGTGGGACCTACTATGGGTGGGCCCAGAAGATGTTGGCATCATTTAAACGATAGTTATCGCTATGCAAGTTACAAGTGAACCATGATTGTGCGTGTGGTACAGTGTTGTGCTCATTCTTCTTCAAGAAGATCCCCACACTTCAGCCTCATGTATAGAACCAGGATGGGGGCCCACGAGAGCCTAAGATGCACTTCTGGGGGTAGCTACTATAGAGAGGAGGAGGCAGGGGGCTCGGATTAGTGTCATGACCTGATTTCTTCACACATTGGGATCAGATGTCATTGTATATAGACGTCTATTCATACAGTGGGATAACTATAAGGGGGACCCAGACTTGCCACTTCCACCCGGTCGAGCATGGGGCTATATGGTAGGTAATGAGTTGTTATATTTTATGGTGCATTTAAAGTCTTAGAATTATGTATGTGGTATCAATTCGTTACTTTTAGTATGTAGATATAGCACCAGTGAAATCGGCCAAGTATATGGGACGACCCATATCGCCAAGGGCTGCAGAGTCTAGCACAGCTAGAGGAGATGATAGAGTAGACTTAGAGGCTCTGTTGGACGATTTCCACCACAAATGAAATTTTTTTATGATCGGGGTATCAAAGTGCATTTGGCATGATCGAAGATGATCGTTACATTTAGGCATGTTTCAAGCTACCGTTGGAGCGGCGAGGTGTCATGCAGTGCATGGCGATGGTCGGGCAGGGTATGAGGGATCTGCGAACTACAAGAGCCGATCCATTAGCTCGAGACCCTCTAGATAGTGATTATATGTAGGGGCATGTAGTGCCCCCGATTTTGATTTTTACAACATGCTATGAACATGTCGGATGTATTAGAGTAGAGGACTCCAAAACAATTATGATTTTGTGGACACATATTATGTATATGCATACTTGTATATATTATGAGCATATGGTTCACCATTTTTTTATGATTATTGTCTTGTGTTAAATGCATGTGATAAGTGCCAATATATAATATTATTTGCAATACTATCTACATAGTGATTATGGGCTCTAGATACATGACTGGATGTAATGGTTTCAAATCCACGCACTAAGAACTAAATTACATGGTTATTCACACGATATACACTAGTAAATTGCATGAAAAGCGGTAGGGAATCTAAACGAACATGAAGATGAAGGATGTGATGGTCAAAGGCATCGACTAAAAAACCTATAATTTCATCATATTTAGCCTAATTATTGGTGGCAGATCCAATGCATACGGCGTTGGGGAGGACTAACGAATGCATAGGGGTAAAAATGGCCCAGGCTGCTAAGGCTAGATTCCGCGAGAAGCGACTTGCACTATCAGCATAGCTGATATATAGTGTGGATGAAGGATCCATCTGAAAGGCGCCACAAGACACCAAATGATATGATGAACAATGCAAGCTACCTAAATTCATGACAGAAATAAAACACGCATCTCGAGGAGAGATGTTAGGGGTAAAATATCTCAAGTTAGAGTACATTTCGAGGGTTAGGAAGGAATTGGCCTTCAAAATCCTCTAGAAGGTATGCCCCCTTTCCTAATTTCTTACTAATGATGTAAGGTCCTAGCCATAATGAGTCAAACTTCCCATTACCAAGGACATCATGAGCCTGATCATACACTACAACAAGATCTCCTTCATGAAATGTACAAGGTTGGAATTTTTAGTCATATTGAACTTTGGTGTGCTTCTTAGCTTCTTTGATGGTTTTCAAGGAAACATTGTAGTCTTCAGAAGCACACTCAAGCATGATAAGTCGTTTTTCTAAAGGTTGGATGTCAGGGAGAAGTTTGACGACTAAGTGAAGCGAGGGGATTTCACACTCGATTGGTAAGACTGCCTCCTTGCCAAAAACAAGGTGGAAAGGAGTAAACCTGGTGGTGGTTTTAACAGAAGTTATATAGGCCCACAAAGAAGGGAAGAGCATAAGGTGCCATTTGGTTTTATGCTTGTTCACCATTTGTTGAAGCATATTTTTAAATATTTTATTGACCACTTCAACTTGACCATTACCTTGGGGGTAATAGGATGATGAATATTGATGCTCAAATCCCAACAGAGAGGATAGCTCACGCCATGTCTCATATTTGAAATGTCGGTCATGGTCGGAGACCAATTTTTTCAGAACACCGAATCAAGCGATAACATGGTTAAATAAAAAGAGGTTTGTGGTAGCTTTCGTGTTATTGAACATTGGCTTGGCCTTAGCCCATTTGGTGAAATAGTAAACCACCATAATGATATACTTATGGTTACCAGTAGATGGAGGTCGACACTCCATAAAGTCAATAACTCACTTGCAGAAGGGACCATTTGAGATGACAGGATGAAGAGGAGCAGGAGGAGCTCATGCCTTTGGGGCAAAAAGTTGCCAGTTGGAACAGTCTTTGACTTCTTCAATGAAATCATCGAAGAGAGAAGGCTAAAAATACTTAGTGCACTATGAATTTCTAGGTAGTAGTCCAACCAGAGAGGTGACCACCACAAGCGCCTCTATGGCAGGTATTAAGGACTTGCTCAACTTTATCATGCATGAGACAATGACGGAGGACAGAATCAACAGCTCAATGATAGATATCGTCACCAATGTTTACGTAGTGGGGGGCTTGGTGTCGTATGCGTCGTCAAGCATCACGATCAATATGGGAAGTGAACTTTTGGGTTCGCAGGTAGGTAAGGATGTCTCCATACCATGGGTCATCCTAAGCAATGGCGAACAAGTGTTCATCGGGTAAATCATCATTAATCGGTGGATCTTGTGTACCAATAAGAAATTCAAAAATTAGTTCAGCAAGAGCTAAACCTTTATTACTCTTGGGTGTGAAAAATTCGAGATCGAAATCCTGAAGGATAACGATCCAACGGGCTTACTTCCCATTAATGATCCATATGCTCAATAGGAAATCCATAGGGTTTGAATTGGTCACGACCTTGGTGGAACACGTAAGGATATAATGACGAAGTTTCTGAACTGAGAACACAATGGCTAGCGCCAACTTCTCTTCATGCGACTAGGACACAGGGGAACCCACAAGGTTATTGCTAACATAATATATAACATGTTCGTTTACAGTTTCTTCTTCCTAGATAAGGACCCTAGCGACCGAATGGGTGGAAGCTGAGATGTACAGGATGAAATCCATCTCGAAGTTAGGAGGAATAATCAAGGGAGCAGAAGTGAGAGCATGTTTCAATGAATCGAAATACTGTTGAGCATGGTCATCCCAAAAAAATGGAATGTTAGGTCGAAGGAGTCTTAGAAACCCATGTGTGGTGGTGGCATAGTCATGGACGAACCAATGACAAAATTTAGCTTTTCCTTGGAGGCTTTGTAACTGGAGCAAGGTATGAGGAATAGGAAGCTCAAGGACACAAAAGACATACCATATTATATGTTATACAATCTTTGGACACAATGGACGTTATACCATCTTTGGACACAATGAAGCCCAAAAGACGGCCAGCAGGGATATGAAAGACACACTTCAGCGGGTTGAGACGGATATTATACTTGCGACATCGGAGGAAGAAAGTACGCATATCATGGAGGTGTTGTGACCAGTGCCTTGAACGATCACTAATGTCTTCAAGGTAGGAAAGGATAATATGAGAAAAATCATGGAAACAATATGGCATGGCCCGATAGAATGTGGCTCTAGAATTCTTTATGTCAAACAGCATGACCCTATAAGAAAAATTTCCCCACGGAATAATGAACATAGTTTTTAACTGATCAGCATGATGGAAAAATATCTAGTTATATCTGGAGAAACCATCCATAAAGGATAGAACCTCATGCCTCGCACACTCATCTATGATCTGGCCGATGAAAGGTGTGGGGAAGTTGTCTTTGGGACAAGATTTTTTCAGGTCACGAAAGTCATTGCAGACATGGATGGTGCCTTGTTTCTTGAGAACGAGAACTGGGTTAGAGACCCAAGTGGTGTATTCAATGGGATAGATAAAACTAGCCTCCTTGAGCTTATATATTTCGGCTTTGATAGCCTCTCATCTGGAAGGATTAATGGGTCTCAACTTTTGATGGACAGGATTGGCATCGGGCCATGTATCGATATGGTGTTCAACAATGGTCGGATCAAATCTAGGCATCTCTGAATAGGACCAGGTGAAAACATCACGGAATTCCTTGAATAACTTAGTGTAAGCCTCAATTTCTTCTGGGGTGCAAAGTGCCCCCAAGGAAATTTTTTCTTCTATTCTTGGTTTATCATAAATTTTAATATTAATAATAGGAGAGATATTGGCCATGTTTCCTTCTTTGAAAGCATCAGGTGGAGGACTGGGATTTCTAAACCAATCGACCTCATTTGAGATGAAGTATGTAGACTCCACATCATACGGGTCATGGTACTGCCATGGAAGGAAGTATGCACAGTGGTGCATATCATCCCAAGGAAAGTCAGGGGTGGTCATTGCTTCCATAATTTCTTCATCGGAATGGAATATGGGGGGACTAGAAAAAGAAATACCACATGACATGGTGGGGCTACCTGACGCATCATCATGAGAGATATGGTTCACATATGCATCGCTATGGAGGGTAGATGAAGATCAAGTAGATGAAACATCTACTGATGTTGTGCCCAAGGTGATCGCCGAAGGAGGTTCAGTTGAAACAGAAGGGAATGCCCTGAAGGGGTTTTCCTCCATGGATCTCATGGATGATGACAGATAGAGGATAATGTCTGAAGGTTATGTCATCTCCACATCAAGGGGAGGTATCAAAATGGGTGCAAAAATGTCCTATGGTTATGCAGAAGAAAAAATCGTGAATATAGGAGTAGAGGATCCACTACATTCGGCCTCGATTCGGAAAATAGCCTCAAGGGTGTCACGAAAGTCGTCGATACGGGGAAAAAGCTGAGAATAGTGGCCATAAAGATTAGAAAAAGCATAAGGGTGATTTGTGCACAACGATTTTAGTTTCTTATCTTAATCAAGTAAGGTAACATGGACCTCCAGGATATTAGATTCAGGAAACACATTTTTTACCACATGTTTGAGATGAGGAAACTCAGGACAATTTTGGGTAGCATGCCCAATAACATCACACAAAGCGCATGGAGGTGACTGCTTTGGAGGCTTAGGAGGATCAGGAGTTGTTTGGGAAGCCCTATCCTTAGGTTCCTTCTTTTTTTCTTTGCCCCCCTCTCCAGAGGCTTTCGCAACAGGAGTATATTCCCGTTGAGGTGGCTAAGGCACTGAAGCAAAGGGAGGGGTCATAGCGACCGATTGGAACGGGGTCAAAGCGGTATAAGGTTTGAGCTGACCAGGTAGAGTGTTGGTTGGGGGATCAATGTACCAGACTAGGATCCTCGAGGTAAAATTGGGAAGGCTCAAGGTAGCCATAACAGGCACCGAAAAGACTCCAGAGGGGGAAGTTAGAAATGATATCTAACCAGATGGGTAATGGCCTGGCGGAATGGCTCCCAAATGGTTAAGGCTAGAGGGAACCATTCCTGGTTTAAAAGGGGTGGAAGAGACACCAGCAGAGGGAGAATGTCCTTGAAAAGAAGGTCCTGATGGCTCCATTGAGTGACCACCAGCAGGTTGTAGAGGCATAGGTTGCTAGCTGGTTGAACTGGACTGCTTGTGACTAATCCGAGACGATTGCATCATGCAAACAGTCGATGATCTAAGGTTATAAATAAGATGGGGGAGACCATGAAATACACTAAGTAAGGTGGAATATTTAAATACTCCATGTGAAACACTGGTAAGAGGTGCAACTGATAGCCTAGCGGCCACCGAAGATATAATAGTTGGTAACGATATTTCCATTGTGAGGAAATCACATCTTACGATGAACCACAGATGTGATAGAAGACATTGCATAGGTATAGCTATGACCCGAGAGGATATTGTAATCCAAGGGGGCATCAATGACTTTAATTTCAACACAAACAATCTTTCCTGCAAGAGTGACATGAAAATTACGGTACATGCCAAGGGGATGAGAAGGGTGACCGTCCCAAGCACGCAAAGTGGTAGTGGATGGGGCTAAGTTGGGTGATTCGATTTTATTCCAAACAGAGGTGGACATCACGCAGGTGGATGTGCCCTCATCAATGATACATCACGAGACATGGGCATTACGAATCTTGACTGGTATTTGGAAGGCAATGGATGAAGGTAAGGGGGGATGTTCTGACTTGCCAACATCAAAGACGATCAAAAAATCATCTGAAGGATCCACAGTGCCCATAGAAGATAATAGAGATTTACGTTGTGAAGGGCATGACTGGAGGACTTCCATCATTGACATGGCAGCAGGAGGTTGTGCCAAGTCATCTACTATGTTGTAAGTGTGGGTGGCTTTGGCAGAAGTAGCATTTCAGCGTAATGGCCCTTTGGGGATCTTGGGAATAACCTCAGCCCATGGCTAAGGGATATTTAAGGGAGAATTGGGTGTCGAAATGGACTATGTGGAAACTTTGGTTTGGGACTCGGTTGCAGACAAAGCAGGTGGCTTGCCATATCGGCATGATCGGGTCTGAAGTTTGACATCAGCGGTATTAACCTCTTCATAATTCATCATGAGAATTTAGTATTCAGGGTTACCAAACTATGAAGGTTGAGGGGCGGCCTGACCTTGAGGTGGTTGGGTGGTCACATATCCTTTCTGAGGGAAAGGATTAGTGAACATAGTCGATTGAGCTGGCGCAGTATTTGGAGAAGTTGAAGCAGTGGCTTGTTGTCCTCTAGATGTTTCTTATGCTTCCCAAAACTAGCGCATCTGGGGTAAAAGGAAAAAATCATGAGTATAATGGCCATGGACACCACAACAAGAACAAGGCTTGTTCATACGAAGAGGCATGTTCTGCTTGGGTTGATCGCCCTGTTCCTGTTTTTTAGTGTTAGGTTGGTTCACTTGGGGTGGATTTGGTTGGTTATCTTGGCACCCTTGATTACCTTACGTTGGTTTATTTTGGTTTCCTTTCCTCTTTTTCTTGGAATTAGGAGGATTAGATGCACTCTGATGCACATATACCTGACTCTAAGGGGGAGGTGGCTACTGCGACAGAGGTTGAGAAGGCATGGGAGGCTGGGGTGTTGATGCCAGAGGGACTGGAGCACCGTGATGTTGATAAGAATAGAAAGGAGGTTAAGCAACATTGGGGTAAACAAGTTGAGCAACAGTTGTCCATGGCATCGATTGATGCAATGGGGAAAAGGTGTAAGGTGTGCTTTGTCTTGGGTACATGTTGCCAGGAAGTGATAAGTGCTAGAGGAGTTGGCCCCTTCCTGAAGGAAACCATAACTCATGGGAGGATGAGTATATGGATGTGAAAGAGATCCAATGATGTCGTCGATGACGTGATATACCACCGGTGTGTTGGCACCACCAGGTCTTGGAAGATCCGGTAAAACGGTATAAACATAACCATATTGGGTGTAGATCAAGTCATATTTCAACACGACTTGGAGAGATTCTTCATCAGTCTGAGGAAAGTGAGATGCAAAATCTTTACCAATAGAATGGAAAACTGTTATGAATTAACATCCCTCCAACAACATATCACTCAAATCAAACACTCAATTGAGATTCCAACAACATTTCTCTACCAAATTTCTTCCTTCTCAAGCACTAGGATCTGTGCTCAATTTATAGATGAGCTGAAGGTAGTTTCAAAATCAATGACTTTCTAATAATATGAAAAACATGTTCCTAAGCTCAGAGGTGTTGAATGGACACATGGATTCGAATTTTGACACATATTCACTCTTCTAGAAGGCACAGGCCATGTGGAGAATCCGGAACAATGAGAATTTCGCTCCCAATTGACCAACACACCCTTGAGTGTCGGGAAGTGATTTTCAGAGCACCCTTGAATGGAGGTAGTTGCATATGCAAAGAAGTTATTCCCTTGAGAGACTGCGCTAGTGAGCTCATAGGTGATATAACATGTACTTCAAATCTTGGAAACCTTACAATGGAAGTCATGGATGATTTTTTCTTGTTCTATGTCTTAGGGCATGTAGCAGCTGAAATGATAGGGGATGGTAGACCCTATTCATTGGTTCTTGGGATGATGTCCAGTTTAACGAGGTCATTGGGAACGGTGCCCAAATTGACCTATAACAAATTCCCCCCTAAATCATGAAGCCAGAATAATAATAACAATATTTTTTGAATGAGATGCTTTACACTGTGATGGGCTGGAGATGAAGAGGTGTGGCGACCTGCATCAATATTACAATACATTATATCATGATATATCCTCTTGATCATGAATTTCTAAGGGAAGGCATTCCCATGCTCAACACATAAACTATCTAATAACATGTACATAGTGCAGAAAGTCATCTACATTGGAATGTTGCCCAATACAGACATGCCTACATATATAGACCCATGTTCGAATGACGATATATATGTAAGGTCACCGTACAGATGATGTGTACAACAATCCTGAAATCATGGCATGGATGGCTAAAACTAGATCTGGGGTCTTCTTATCTCATTCACTCAATCATTCAGGTACAAGTCTATCCATGAGAATATATGATTTGTAGTTGAACATGGTAAGACATCATTTGATTACCAGCCAATGATGTGAGTTGTTAAAAAATTCAAGAGAACCACCATTAATTTCAATGGATCTCAACTTATTGTAGTACATTTCATAACGTATTGATGTCGAACGTCAAACAAAATATTTCATTCAAAAGTCCAGAAGCGAGGATCTTGTCAATGTTGTAACAAGTCTCATGGTACTGGAAGATGATGTTTCTAAGTAAACTTCCTGGATGATACTTTGACGTTGACAGGAAGCCACTTTATTGCGAAACAGGAGTTACTAATTTCGAAGACAAAATGTGACGATATAGCAATGTTAAGGGATGACTGTCATGAGAATGAAGGTTTATGAGTATTGCAGAAGGATGAGTATTCACTAGATGACTTCTCTTGAACATATCGGCGACACTGAGATGAGTTGGCAACATTGAACCAAAACCGAAGTGAAGGTATGATGAACCAAGGGATGAATGAACCGTCAATAATATTACCCAACCCAAATATTCATAGTGATGGAGTGAAGTGTCATGTTCAAGAGAAACCTGCTACCATAAAAAGCTCTGTTCACTTTCCAAAATTTTCCTTGGTCATTTGTCAACAAGTACCTCTTTATCTTTTAACAAGCTTGAGTGTAATGTTCCTACTTAGCCATAGCTAAGATGAGACATTCAATTTTGATTTACTTTATGTTTTATGAATAAATGAATAAAGGAGGACATGTAAAACTCCTAATAAATCAATTTCCATATGAACAAAGACAAATCTGGGCTATGTAAATAATTACTTGTAGGTGTGAAAGAGGTTTGAGCCAAAGATTGGGTCCACCTTGACCAAGTCAACTACGCTGTCTAGGTTCATTGTATCTCCAAAAGGGACTGTGCAGTTCTAGAAGGGAGCCTCTAATGTGAAGAGGGGTAAATCATCAAAGTGGTTTATGGTTTGCAAGGGCTTTCTCATGTTATAAAAGAAGGAGAGCAACATGGAAAGGTTGTTGATAGATCATATTTCGGAAGTATTTGTCTTAGACAAATACCATTCTCTGCTGCTTAGTGGAGGATTGTGATTGGAATTCCTGTTTAGGGGTTTCATCTCTCCCCTTGAGGATCATTGGAGGAGTTCTTTGATGAATTTTGCCACTATCTAGTTTGAGACCAAGCTCTATCTTTCATGAGCAGCGCTGGCCCATTGAGGGTTTTGCAGCTGATATCTTTTGTAGCAAGTGGTGTTCTAGATCTGATTAGATCTAGCTTGTTTTGAGAGGCCTTCTCTGTTGGAGTGTGTTATTCAGCCTCCAAAGAGATAGCTGATCCATATTTTGTATCAGATCTATAATTTCATTCCAATTATTCAGTCTCCTTCACCCTCTATGCAGTTTCTGCTCTATACTGCGTTATTTTGTGAGAGGGCTTTCTTGTTTCAGTTTGCTATCAGTTTGGAGGAAGATCTCTTGGTGTTAGGCTTACCTTCCTTTGGTGATACATGGATTGGGTTGCTGATCCATGTCTCTATATATCTGATCTATTTCAGTAATAAAATTTGTCTTCAGAAATTTCTGGGTTTTTTGCAGCACTATAAATTGTAATTCAGATCTACAGCTTATTATGCAATATTTTGATGTAATTCCAATTGGATCTTGTTCTTCAAGTCTTGTAGTTTATAGATATGTATTAGATATAATGTTTCATCCATATATGTGATAGATATCTGATATGTAATTTACAGCAGCTGAACCATCTAGAAAATAACGATGTCTATGTATTTCTGCAGTTTATTCCTAGTTGCAGCTCTAATTTCTGAAGGGATTTTGCCCTAGTTTCTTTTGTAATCTGATGTAAAAGATATAAGCTCAAATATAAGTCTGATTTACTGTTATATATCTTAATTATCAGACCTTTGGCTTTCCTCCTTTTATTTTCAGTAAAAACTACACAATTCTAGTTGCTGGGGTTTTTGTGTTTCAGTAGTCTCTCTCTTTAGCTGATTTCTAACTAGTCTTCATTTTGGGAGATCTGTTTAATGTGCTTAAACTCATTTTTTTCAGCTAAAATTCTGTATATAAGTCACATACAGCCTAAATGAGGGGATCCCAGCCCTTATATGTGTTATTCTTGCTCAGATTTTCTTATACAACGTTTTCATTGAAGACCTTGTTGAGATTCCTAAAAGGGATTATTCCAAGTTCTATAGGCAGAGTCTACAGTTGGCCAGGAAGACTTTGGTTCTCACTCTCTTTTTAGAGGTGACATAACCAATAAATGCCTCTGTAGTCCATCTCTGACATATAATTTCGAGAATCCCCAAAAAGGAATATTACAGTGGTATCGGAGCTTCACTCTTGGCACAGCCTGTGCTAGCATTGGAGCCTCAGTCATGCTGCATTCCAAAGATGAAGATCCTATTTCTGAGAGGGAGAGGAGATACCATAATAGAATTCATAGAAATTATGACTATACTACTGTTGACCTTGACAAGGGTCAAGACAAGGGGAAAGCCCCTGAATTGGTGAATGATAAAGATAAGGAGGCAGAAGAGTTTGAAAAAACTCTCTTGGAAGCTATGAAATATCTATCCAAGGAGATAAAGGAGATGAGGATAGATCGAATGAGGGAGTCCCTTGGAAGACTCCACCAAGGAGAAAGTTCTGAAATGTCTCAGTATGGAACTAGACAGCCTGTGAGCTTGCCACAAGTTCCACAGATCTCACAACGCTCTACAATGCCCACATTTTTTGTTGTAGAGAATGAAGGGCTTCAAGAGCCAACCTCTTTGGAAGGCTAATTTGCAGAATATGATTCACAAATTCAAAGGTTCAAGGATAAATTGAGCTTTCAAGACTTATGCCATCTCAAGACCGGAGGAGGCCATGGCAACAGTACAGAGATGGAGGTTTCCTTCATGGGAGGCACCACACCATGGGAAGATACTTCTTGCCTAAGTTTGATGGATCACCCTCTTGTTCAGCTAAAGCATGGGTGGAAAATTTGGACATCTATTTCCAGCTGAATAAAGTGCCTGAAGTAGAAGCCATAAAGATTGTTGCGCTGCATTTTGATGGAGAAGCCCACAACTAGTGGTTTCATGGAATTTCTACATTGGGGCACAACAATGTGTCCACTTATGCGGAGTTCACTAGGAGACTAGTGGAAAGATTTGATCGAAAGGATCCAGAGGCCCCTTTCATAAGCTTAGCAAAGCTTAAGCAGAAAGGATATGCTCAAGCCTATATCTCTGAATTCCTGAGGCTGTCTGTAATGGTTCCTAATCTTTCAGTTGCAAGGAGATTCTATATGTTCATTGATGGCTTGGAAGAACCTTTGCATGGGTTGGTCAAGTCTACCAAACCCACCACTCTGCATGATGCCATTGAAAGAACAATATATCTCCAAGATGCCTTGCCAAGGGAAAAGGCAACCTTCCCAAGAAAAGCCACTCACTCTTATAAAGGGAAGGAGGGGAAAGCTGCTCCACCCAAGGAGAGCTCATAGAAAAATATTCTTGACAATGATCTTTGGAGGGAGTTGAGGAAGAAGAAATTATGTTTCACTTGTCAAGAGCCATGGGTACCGGGACATAGATGTGCTGCTAGAAGAGCACACTATATTGAAGTCTTCTTTGATTGTGAGGAGGAAGAGGGAAATGATGGACCTAGGAGAGGTCATAGCGCTGGTGATGATGAGGAGGAGGATCCATCATCATCCAGAGAAGAAGAAGGAGCATTTGCTCCAACCAGTGGGACTCTTGCTTCATTGAGAGGAGTGCCCAAGTATTTGACTCTTAGAGTGCAAGGTTCAGTTATGAACCAAAGAGTATATATTCTGATTGACAATGGGGCAAACCACAATTTTATTGAATCTCACTTTGTGCAAAGGAGAGGGATCCCTATTGATACTTTTGATGGGTTCTCTGTTTTGGTTCTGGGAGATAGAACTATGCAGTGCATGTAGTATGTTCCATCACTTGTTGTGACTATGGGGACCTACACTTTGGAGGACCACTTCTTTGTAGTGGATATACCAAACACCAACATCATCTTGGGTGTCCAGTGGTTTATTACTTTGGGAAAATTCACCACTGATTGGAAGGCCTTGCATATGGAATGGGTAGATTTGAAGAGTGGGAAACAAAAAATCATCCAAGGCATGCACACCTACCCTTCACTTGATGCTTCTACCCACACAACAAATATGGAATTGCGCAATGGGGGCAGGGACCTCACAGTTCCTTCTCTCATGTTTATGAGAATGCTGCAAGGGGCATTCCTACATCATGGCAAGTCCCTTGGAGTGCCATTATATTTTGTGGGGAAAGCTTCACCAAGTGCTGAAACAATGGAAGAAAGGGTCACAACGCTATGGGAGGAAGCAAGGGGGAGGATCAGCCTTCCTACAAACAATTTTGTCATGCGTAGTGCCAAAGACACAAGCAGCAAAAAGACAAGCACCACCATAGATGCATCAACAGAAATGTCCTTGTTGAGAAGTTTAGATCCATATTGGAGTTCTCAACTCCTTGTGGAGTACTCCGAAGATATACACACCGGGATGATCTTAGATGGCATAAAGCAAGGAGGAGGCTATTTGGTCCATGAAGGGGTCATCTATCATCTTGGTAAGGTATTCTTGTCTCAAGCCTCCAAGCTTAAGCAAGAGATACTACTAAGAGCACACAAGGAGTTCCTTTCCAGCTACATGCAGTCGGCAAAAATATACTCCCTCATCTTGAAGAGTTTTGATTGGGAGGGTATGAAGGAAGAACTACATCAGCATTATGATTGGGAGGAACTATATCATCACTTACAAGAGTGAAATAGTGATGTGGAGATGGGGCAGCCAAGGGATCCTATGCAGGAGACATTTCAGCCATCTCTTTCTTCTCTCAAAAGAGGATAAAAGCCCATGCCTAACTCTATGTGTGTGGGAGACTTGTATGGTAAGAAATATGATCTTGCGGAGCAAGTTTATTTTTCGGATTTGGCACATTCTCTTACCATATGTATGCAGGCCATAGCTCCTACAAGGAGTAATATTACATGCAGATCTCATGGCAAAGATGAGGCCAATAAAAATTCCAGAGTTGGCCACTCCCTTGAGGTGCAAAGGGAGATTATTTATCATGATGGGTGCTTCCCAAAAGCACCTAATGAGGGTTTCACTTTCAGCCATGTCAAAGTGACCCATGCAGAAAATGTGTGGTGGGAGTACGACCTATCACACTCAAATATACTCAAAACAAGGAGTGTATTGTGCTGGTACCTTATGTGGGATTGTGACCCACCTCCTCATGTGCAAATTTCAGTTTGCCTTTATGTGATTTTTCTTCCATACATAAATGACATATTGATTTTGTTTATGGGTATGTATGGGAAAAAGGTAAGTAGTGTACATGTACCACATGGGATGGAACTTTATCTTGTACTTCATGATACATGTTTCAGATGTGACATTCCTTCACCCATGTTCATTTATGTTGAGTTTTACACTCCTTAAGGGGAAGACTATGCACCTATCATGTTAGCATTGGAGGAGCAGTTTCTGATGCATTGGCTTGGTGAGAACTTCATCCATAATGAGAGCTTGATTCTTGATGGTGCCGTCAATGGAGAAGGATAATATCTACATCTCTTACCCTGTCAGTTGCTTGAGGACAAGCAACATTTTGGAGGGGAGGACTATAATGGTCCTACTTAGCCTTAGGTAAGAGGAGACATTCAATTTTGATTTACTTTATGTTTTATGAATAAATGAATAAAGGAGGACATGTAAGACTCCTAATAAATCAATGACCATATGAACAAAGACAAATCTAGGCTATGTAAATAATTACTTGCAGGTGTGAAAGAGGTTTGAGCCAAAGATTGGGTCCACCTTGACCAAGTCAACTGCATTGTCTAGGTTCATTGTATCTCCAAAAGGGACTGTGCAGTTCTAGAAGGGAGCCTCTAATGTGAATAGGGGTAACTCATCAAAGTGGTTTAAGGTTTTCAAGGGCTTTCTCATGTTATAAAAGAAGGAGGAGAGCAACATGGAGAGGTTGTTGATAGATCATATTTTGAAAGTATTTGTCTGCTTAGACAAATACCATTCTCTGTTACTTAGTGGAGGATTGTGATTGGAATTCCTGTTTAGGGGTTTCATCTCTTCCCTTGAGGATCATTGGAGGAGTTCTTTGCTGAAGTTGGCCACTATCTGGTTTGAGACCAAGCTCTATCTTTCATGAGAAGCGCTGGCCCATTGAGGGTTTTGCAGCTACTATCTTTTGTAGCAAGTGGTGTTCTAGATCTGCTTAGATCTAGCTTTTTTTGAGAGGCTTTCTCTATTGGAGTGTGTTCTTCAGCTTCCAAAGAGAAAGCTGATACATATTTTGTATCAGATCTGTAATTTCATTCCAGTTATTCAGTCTCCTTCACCCTCTGTGCAGTTTCTACTCTATACTGCATTATTTTGTGAGAGGGCTTTCTTGTTTCAGTTTGCTATCAGTTTGGAGGAAGATCTCTTGGTTTTAGGCTTGCCTTCCCTTGGTGATCCATGGATTGGGTTGCTAATCCATGTCTCTATTGATCTGATCTATTTCAGTAATAAAAGTTATCTTCAGAAATTTCTGGGTTTTCTACAGCACTGTAAATTGTAATTCAGATCTATAGCTTATTATGCAATATTTTGATGTAATTCCAATTGGCCTTGTTCTTCAATTATTGTAGTTTCTAGATCTGTATTAGATCTAATGTTTCATCCATAGATGTGGAAGAGATCTGAGATGTAATGTACATCAGCTGAACCATCTAAAAAATAACGTTGTCTATGTATTTATGTAGTTTATTCCTAGTTGCAGCTCTAATTTCTGAAGGGATTTTGCCCTAGTTTCTTTTGTAATCTGTTGTATAAGCTATAAGCTCAAATATAAGTCTAATTTACTGTTATATCTCTGAAGTATTAGACCTTTGGCTATCCTCCTTTGAGTTTCAGTCAAAACTACGCAATTCTAGTTGTTGGGGTTTTTGTGTTTCAGCAGTCTCTCTCTTTAGTTGATTTCTAACTAGTCTTCATTTTGGGAGATATGTTTAATGTGCTTAAACTCATTTGTTTCAGCTAAAATTCTGTATATAAGTCACATACAAGCTAAATGAGGGGATCCCAGCCTTGATCTGTGTTATTCTTGCTTATATTTTCTTATACAGTGTTTTCATTGAAGACCTTGTTGAGATTCCTCAAAGGGATTATTCCAAGTTCTATAGGCAGAGTCTACAGTTGGCCAGGAAGCCTCTGTTTCTCACTCTCTTTTCAGAGGTGACATAACCAGTAAATACCTCTGTAGTCCATCTCTTACATAGAATCTTGAGAATCCCCAAAAAGGAATATTACATTGAGGAGGATAACATATGCTTGATCTATAATTCAACCCTTCGGGTGAATAATGTATCTCTATTTAATAATTTAACGAGTCTAGCAATAAATCAAACTCAATTCTTGCCATGATCGACAAGCCTGTCACTATTTTATTTTTTAACGAGCCTAACACTAGTGACAACCTAGTCCTTTTTCATATTTAGAGAGTTTGAAAAAAAACACTGTTATCGATGAAATAGATAACCTGACCTCAAAACGGGAACTCTAGCCCAAAAATACTCAAAAAACATGAAAAAAAACCCCAAAAACAAAAAAAGTGTATTCCAGAACGCACTTGATTTTTTTTAAAGGTCAAATTTCAACATTTTATAAAATTATGCTAAAAACAAAATTGTTTCTTGAAAAAAGGATTGAAAAAACACACTCAAAACAAAACCAGTTGATGCTGGAACAACAACAACAAAAAATTGTGTTATATTTTTGACATTTTTAAAAATAGAAATAACATTTTTTAATTTTTAAAATTCAAACTTAAAAAAAAACCTAAACTTTAAGAAAAAAATAAAAACATTTTAAAGCTTAAAATTTAAAAATATATAGGAATAAAAAAATAAAAATAAAAACAAAATAAAAATTTTAATTCAAACATTTAAAAAAAACCTAAAATTTAAGAAGAAAAAAATTAAAGATTAAAATTTCAAATATATAGAAATATATATATATATATATATATATATATATATATATATATATATATATATATATATATATATATATATATATATATATATATATATATATATATATAAATAAATAAAACAAGTTAAAAAAAGAAAGAAATTATAAAAAATAAAATATAGAAATTAAATTCAAAAAAAGAAAAAGAAAATGTTTATTAAATTTAAAAATAAATAAATAAAACTTAAAAATTAAATTTAAAGAAATATATTAAATTTTAATAAATTTAAAACTTTAAAATAAAAATTAAAAAAAAAAAAAAAAAAAAAAAACATTATTTAAATTAAAAGTAAAAAAATGAAAAATTAATTAAAAATGAAAAATGAAAAATAAAATACAATAAAAATATTAAATTTAAAAAATATATATTAAAAAAACAAATAAATTTTAAAAAATAAATTAAATTTAAATTATAAAAAATAAAATATATATATATGAACTTAAATTAAAAATATATATTTCAAACGGCTAGTGAGAGATTTACTTTCTATTTAAAGGGGTTTCTTGATCAGATTTTTCATCTTGTCCTGATGATGAACCACACTGGCTGGTTCAAAACGCGTCGACCAAATCTTTTTTTATGTGATTTTCACTGAAAGATCTCAATCACTATATATATATATATATATATATATATATATATATATATATATATATAAGATTTTATTAAATTAAAAAATATATATATATATTAGATTTTAATAAATAAATGAATAAACAAATAAATTTTGAAATAAAAAATAAATTAAAAAAAAAAAAATTTGTTAAAATAAAAAGTTAAAAAACTTTAAAAATCAATTAAAAATGAAAAATTGAAAAAAATAAATTAAAAATAAAACATATTAAATAAAAAATAAAACAAAAAACAAATTAATTTGAAAATATTAAGTTTAATTTAAAAAAATTAAATAATTAAAAAAAAAAAAAATCTAATTTTAAATACACAATTTTAATTGAAATAAAAAAATATATAAAAATTTTATGTAATTAAAAAAATAATAATAAAAAATAAAAATTATTAAATTCAAATAAATTTAAAAAAAAAATTACAAAATTTATTAAATTTTAAAAAATTAAATGAAAAAACTAAACATAAAATTTAATAATAATAATAAAAGTGAAAAATTTAAAAATAAAAAATAAAAAAATCAATTAAATAAAAAAATACAAAATTTAATCAAAATTATTATCAAAATTTAGAAAAAAAAAAATTTTAAAAACTAAAAAAATGAATAAAATTAAAAATAAATAAATAAATTAAATAAAATAAAATAAAAACAAAAACAAATTAAATTTCATATATATATATATATATATATATATATATATATATATATATATATATATATATATATATATATTTATTTATTTATTTATTTTATTTTTATTTTATTTTTTTAAATTTAAATTTTTTGAATTTAAAAAAATATATATTAAAAAATAAATAAATAAAAATTTAAAAAAATAAATAAATTTAAAAAAATATTAAAAATTAAAAATTAAAAAAAAAAAAAATGATCGTGGTGGCGTTGCCAATCGGCCTCCCGCCCAGGTGGTAGATGCCGATTTCGGGAATCGCCCTCCCCGACGGAAGGCCGATTGGCAGCGCCACCACGATCAAAAAATTTTTTTTTTTATTTTTAATAATTTATTTTTTTTAATTTGATTTTTTTTTTAATTTTTTTTTTACTTTTCTTTTTTTATTTTTTTTTTATTTTTAATATTTTTTAATTCGTAACATTTTTTTTTAATATATATATATTTTTTTAATTTGATTTTTTTCTTTTTTGTTTTTAATTTTTTAATATATATATATATATATATATATATATATATATATATATATATATATATATATATATATATATATATATTTTAATTTCAAAAAATTAAAAATTAATTTTTTTAATTCAAATTTTTTATTTTAAATTTAATTTGTTCTAATTTTTTTGCTTTTTTTTAAGTTTTGTTTTTAAATTTAATATTATAGATTAATTATTTTTTAAAATTTAAAATTTATTTATTAAATTTATTAAATTTAAATTTAATTTAAATTTTTTTTTAATCTTTTAGTTTATTTAGTTTTTCATTTTCAAAATTTATAAATTGTTTCATTTTAAAAAAAAAACAATAAATTTATGGATATTTGTTTTTTAATTATTTGCACATGTTTTTTTCATTTTTTTTTGTTTTTTAATGATAGTTTTTTTTATTTTAATTCTTTTATTTCAATTTTCTTTTTAAATTTTAAATTTTGTTTTTTTTTTTAACTTCTATTTTTTGTTAATTTTAAAATTTGTATTTTTTTCTTATTATTATTATTATTTTTTAATTTAAATTTTTAAATTTAATTTTTTCTTTTTTGTATTTTATTTTTTTATCTAAATTTTAATTATTTTGAAATTTTCTATTCTATTTTAATTTTTTTTTAATTATATGGTTTTTTTAATAACTTAGAAAAAAATGTTTTTGATGTTTATTTTTTAATTTTTTTTTTGGTTAATTTTTTTTTCTTTAAATTATGTGTTTTTTTTTTTGTCATTTCTTTTGATATAATTTTCGAATATTTTTGTTTTTTTTTTTGTTTTTTTTAATTTATTTTTTGTTTTATTTATTTATTTTTACGAGTTAATCTTGTTTTTTTTTACATTTTTATTGCTTTTTTATATATATTTTTTTACATATATATTTTTTTATCTAATTTTTGTGTTTTATTACCAACATGAAAATCACCACTCTAAAAAAAAAAGGTTGATACTACATCAATATGTTTCAAAATTAGCATGAAAATCACCACTCGAAAAAAAAAAGTTGATGTTGCATCAATACGTTTCAAAATTAGCATCAAAATCACTAACATTTTAAAACAAATATTCATACTTGATAAATAAAAATATTAGAGTGTCAAAAATGTGCTAAAAAAAAAAGAGGTGATTCTGCATCACCACTTTTCAAAATCGGGTGCTTTTTATCTTTGCACCAAAAAAAGTAGGTAACGGTGTGGTTACCTATTTCATTATTAACGGAGTGTTAAAGAAGACGAAATTAAACTCCATGAGGTCCTTTTTGTAAAGGCTATCGCCCGAATCAAAAGGATTTAAAATAATATACGAGAACCTCCACAGCCATGTTCGACTAAGGCATTCCTTTTTCGTAAATAAGTATCTCGATCAGGAAAAGGGTTAAACTTATGCGAGTAGATATCAATTCATTACTTTGCGAGCTGAAAAAACCATTTCTCAATGATCTTTCCATTATCGGTACGAAAAGAGCTAAAAGAAGACTCCAGGGTTCCTTTTTCGTTGTTATCGAAGCTCGAAAAAGAGATAAAAGTGTGCTTCAAGTCCTTTTTCATTTTTAACAAAGCTCGAAAAATAAGGATAAAAGTATGCTTTGTTGTCAAATCATTCTTGAAATAAATTTGCATGACTAATATGTTCATTAGTTGTAAAACCTGTTAAGAACAACATCAAATGGATTAAAAATACCTGTTTCATGATAAAAATAGAATAAAACCATAGTCACAACAATAAATATGATTTGAAAATAACCAAATGACTAATAGAAGGAGTTTTACTATTCATTTTTACCATTTGAAAGTTGCCATTTGCATTTTGGAGCTCTGAACCTATTTTAGCCCCTGAACTTTAGCCGTTGATTGTGATCGTTTCTGTGGACGGTTTTCATCGTCTTTTGATCTAGGTTGGTGCCATGAACCCTCTCTTTCTCTCAGTAGTCGATTCATTTCCTTTTATTTCAAATTTTTAGGGATTTGGGCCCCTTAGGGTAAATTATTTTTCCAAAGAGGGAAATGCACCCTTGAGCATCGAAAACTACATTGTGGAGCACCTAAATTGAAGCCTAGGTGCATATGCAATGCACTGTCCCTTATTCAAGACTGCGTTGGGCGCAATTCCCATTTTTTATTCTTGCACTGTGCCCAAAATTTGTCTTATTTTTTGCATTAAAAGGAGTCAAATGAGTCTTATGGTTATGTTTCAGGATTCCATCGGACTAGAATGATGATTACTTGGAGAGAAAGAGAGCATGAAAAAAAAAATATGGTTTCCCTAAATGATCCAGGTGCCATAAGAGCCCTAAGATATTATGGGTTGTTAAAGTACTTCCGCTTGTTAGGGATGAGGCAACAAATAGAACTCTTGGAGTTCTTAGTTCGAGCATGGGATCCAGCTATCGAGGCATTTCACATTAGGAAAAAAGTAGGTCCTATTACAATGGAGGATGTATAATTTCTTATAGGCTTGTCGAGGAGAGGCTTGCCTATTTCCCTCTAAGGGTCTGATCTCGGAGGGGAGATTGTGAGAGATTATATTATGTCTGCTATCAGTTGGCAAAACCCCGATGAGATGGGAAATAAAAATCAGCGACGTTCGAGATTTGGCACAAAGACCATTGTTTTCACAATCACAAAACTTGTGAAGCCTTTATTTTTACATGTAGCGTATAAATCATATATGCAGTATGTGTTGAGTCTCAAAAGTTTTTTCCATATTCATACATATCTCCATTATGTCATAACCATTCAGCTCTTATTTCATAGCCATCTGACCTAAAACCCTACATCAAGTAACCATTTTCATAAATATATGGGTTAGGATCTTTGTCTTCCAAAGTTATTTATTTTATGTATTTAAAGTGAATTTATGATTAGAAACTAGAAAATTAACACAGTTTCATATATCTATATATGTGTTATGAGTTTTGTGACATGTGTAGGTCAAAAGGAAGCTTCTAAAAGACCTTTATGTGGCCTCCCAAAACCAAATTCGAATTTGAGTGGAGAAGATCATGGGATCATGAGGATATGTGTCTCATTTCCTTTTTGTATTGAAATTCTAAAAAGACATGTGTCTTATCATTTCATATTTTGATTGTAACTCTAGAGATAGAGGGAGAGATTCATGGACTCTCATTAATGAGATAACTTCTCATATTTTGTATAAATAGGAGAAGCTTTCTCCTATCAAAGGAGGTGAAAAATAGGAGAAGAAGAGAAAAGATTATAGAGTGTTTTGTAACAAAGCTTAAGATGGAATGGGATGTAGATTTGTGAGTTTATCAATAAAGAAGTTCAGTTCTTTGATTCTGTTTTGATTACAACCTTAAGGAGCTGAAGAATTTCATCAAATTGGTAGCAGAGGGCCCCTGCTATTCGAGGAGGTTTTACATGTTTTCTAGATAAGTCGTTTTCAATTATGTTTTGTCATATTTCCTTACTTAGACTGCTTTCTGAAATCATAGCTTTTAGCATTACGTTTCATGTCATTTGTTTAGATAAAGGATCCTCATGATATTGCAGTTAGTCTCTTTCTCAAGCTCTTCCAATACATCTCTATTAAATGAATAAGATTCAATTGTGATATTCTGAGTTATTAGCATTTCATTTTTTGTTATTTAGTTAAAAAGAAAATCCTCATTATACTGCAGTTAGTCTCTTTCAAAAGCTTTTCCAATAAACCTCTAATTCACGAATAAGACTAAGTTGTAATATTGTGAGTTATTGATTGCTTTGCTTCATAGAAGATCCTTATCACATTATGATTAATCTCTTTCAATAAGCTCTTCCAATAAACCTATAACTCATGAATGATATTTAGTTGTAATGTTATAAGTTGTTTCAGCATTTCATAGGAGATCCTTACTACATTATAGTAATTTTTTTCTCAAGCTCTTCCAATAAACCTCTATCAAATGAATAAGATTTCACTGTAATGTTCTAAGTTACTATTTGTTTCATCATTTCCTTTTATGTTTTAGGAGATCCTCAATGCATTATAATTAATCTTTTTCACAAGCTATTCCAACAAATCTCTAACTAAATGAATTAGATTAAGTTGTAATGTTTTGAGTTACTTTTCATTTCATGAATGTTCATTTAGAAGCTGTAATATCCATGGATTAGGACTCTCTGTTTTCATCATTTTCTAGTTAAGAACAAAACTTGCAAATAAACTCTATTTTAACTCATTTATTAACATTTCATTTTCTTCCTTTTGACATAGATCTAACTTCATCTTTTTAGCATAGAGTAGCATACTAAGAATCAAACATAAAAACCCCAAAACATCAATAAAACACTAAAAACAACGAAGTAAGAAAAAGGGATACTTAGGCACATATAGTGTATTACACTTCATCAGTTTACTAGCCCTAGTCGATAATTTATGCTATCAATTTAGGACACTAAATTGACTAAACATTTTGACACTGTTGCTAGAAAGTGTAACTAGGAGACCTTATTTCTTACATCTAAAAAAATCAAATAATAATTTCTCAAGTATGCTCTCCTCCTGCACTTTATGTGATCTGGAGGATTAGAAAAAGAGAATTTTTATGTTAAAAATAAAAAAATGGTTTTCATCATTTCATTTGATTTAATTTTATAATAAATTTTAAAATTAATATATATATATATATATATGAAAAATTTTAATTTCAATAAATTGTTTTTTTTAATGAAATATATATGTATATTTTTAAATCTTTCAAAATATAATATATAGAATTTTATTAACAAATCATTTTAAAAAAATAAAAAATAAAATAAAACTTTTCATATTTATTTTCTTTATTAATAAATTTTAATAAATAAAATTTAAAAAAATTCCATTTTAATAAAAAATATATATATTTTGAACCTAATAAATTCAACATAATAAAAACAAGCAAGCCAATGGCCCATGGCCTTTGTTTAATAAAAATTTGTGAACAATGAAACATGCCCAAAGGAGGCCCACACATATACGTGAGACCAGCTTTTGGCTTGGCCTTGCGTATATGCACAGATCCCAAGAAAATAAACCTCTCCACACAAAATTGAAGCAACTCAATCAAGCAGCTCTTCAAGTTTACAATCTGCTTATGAGAAGAAAGAATCCAATTTTGTTTATTATAGGAAGAAATTCTCTGCACGGAGGAGACCCACACCACCAAAATTAGATGAACAAACCGAACGCTTTAGCTAACAGATATGGACTTTCACGGGTAGTCGCTACTTCAAAAATGCTTAAATCTCCATCATTGAATCTATGTTACTAAAATGGGATCTGGAATCTATTGTCTGGCTGAATACATTCCTTTTGATTAAAGAAACTACAAATTTAGAAATTAAACGAAAAGAGATCCACATTTTCCAAAGGAATTTCCAGAGAATTGTCCATGTGATAATTTGATTTCAAAGGTTTTGCATCACCATTTGACCGTAGGTTCTTTTGCAAGACGTTCCCAACAGCATTACTGGCATATTCAACACTTTGCAATGTTCGTATTGTTTTTTACAGCAACTTCTTAGTTTGAAAGAGTGAAGTCTGGGCAGTAGCATTTATAATTGCAGCAGCTTCTAATCACTGCAGCATTTTGATATTTTGCTATTTGGAACCTTGCCCACTCATCTACTTCTCTTCTTCATCATTTCAATGGTTGATTGATTTTCTTAGAATTGTTTTATCTTATCCAATTTTTTTTCTATTTGCCATTGAATCCGATATACAGATCCTTTCTTCTTCTTCTTTTTGCAGCATAAGAGTTCAAATATAAATCAAATTCTTTAGTGGCACTCATGAATTCAATGCATATAACAATTATTGAACCTGTTCCACCAGCAATTGATTTTCATTGCTAAATCAGACACCAGAAAAAAAACGCAGCTATATTTGACACGTTATTTTAAAACACGAATTCAAAGAAAACCAAGGAAAATCGGAAAAAACTGAGACATGGGTTTTTCTCAAAACAGGGTCAATTAAATAACAAAAAAAATGTTTTTGTGAATTTCGCAACCATTAGAGAGAATTTTGTGGTTCTTCAGAGCCCTATTTTGCTATCTGCGTGAAAGAAAAAAAAAACGTTTTTGTAGAAAGTTACGGTTTGATTACGGTTTGACTAGATCCGATTTTGAAGAATCCAATTTCCTAATCCAATTCTGTAGGAAGTCAGTTGATAGAAATATGACATCCTCCAAAAAGAAACTTCGAATTGAAATCAAAGTCTATTTTTACATGGCATTTGAAGACCGAATATTTCATTTTGACCAAATAAGAGCTGTTGTTACAACCATCGTCCACCTCTCTGTCATTTTAAGATCTGCATGCTTGGTGGGATCTACTTTGACTGATTTATAAGCCGGCTAGAAAGCGTGCACAATTTAGTTATTATTCTTTTGCAAGCTTATATATCTAAAACTGCACGTGGATAACTAGTTCTTTTGGGATGTTCCTTTCACACTATATGATTTTTTTCAATGTCATTAAGCCCCAATTAAATGCTGATGTTGGTTGTATTGCTCATTCCATCTATCTTTTATATGTTTTTCACCATTTTCCTTACCTTCTGAAATCTCCAAGAGGCTTGTGAGTAAAGGGAAAATTCGTGAGGGAAAAAAAAGGTTCTTCTTTTTTTATTTTATTTTATTTATTGTTTTTTTTAATAATAATAATAGGAATAAAAAAAAAAATTAATCAATTGTTTTGTTTAATAAAAATATATATGTACATATTTTTAAAAAAATGTAACATATATAATTTAAAAAAAAAAAAAACTAAACTTTAAAAAAAAATTGCATCAATAAAATAAGTAGTGTATTTGTTCATTTTCCTTGAGGAGGTATTGATCGATTTAAATGTCAAGACTGATTATTTGCATAGGCGTGTATATTTAACTTTCTTTTCAGGATTTTAGCTACGGAACAGTGCACATTTTGCAGCTAAACATCAATTCTGCAGCTGAAAAACTTCATTGTTTCACCCAAAGTTTAACTTTGCCTAAATTTTTCATACGACATCGGATTTTGACGATTCAAGTGTCATTGGAAAGATATCGACAAGATCTACGTAAAGAGAAAACTATCACCAAAATTTTGAAACATTAAAGACTAAATAGATTGCTAAAAAGACACAACAGGTAACTTGAGGCACTAATTTCGAAACAGGTATAAATTCTTTTGGTTTTCCTTCGTGAACTTGTTTTATTAGTACCAAATCTCAGTTTTTTGTGTAAATGTCATAACCAGAGAGATTGATCACCTCTCTATTTTTATAATCTTACATTCCATTGCAGAAGAAGTACTATTTTTATCTTGCAGGTTCCAGGAGGAAGGACAGATGACTATAAGCAAATAGTGTCTCTCTCAGAGACTACATTTCTTTTACAAGAAGATGATCAGCAACAAAGGAAGAAAAATCAATGCATGAGCACATGCTAATGCAAATCAGATCCAACACTTGAAAGCCTTTCAGATTCCAGTATCTCCATTGCATCCATGCTTCCTCGGTCAATAAAACATTCACCTCATTTCCCTTTACATTCGCTATTGCATTTCTATTTAGTCATTCAATAAATTTCTCGTTTCATTTTCCCTCATTGCTCATTTTTTCCCTAAGTCATTATATTTTCCTACCCTTCTTTCACTAACCTAGCAATAAAACCATTCATCTCCTCTACAAAGCTGATTCATTTCATTTCTATTTTCATTCTAACAAATAAACCTTGATCCACTGCAAAAATTTTCATCCATAGTCCTTCAAAAATTATTCTTTCATGCTCGCGTTAGTTGATGGAGGATTCCTTAAGGTCTCCCTTCTAACAAGTCTTGGCCTATCGACATCAGCACATTATCTAGGTCCAAAACTAGAGTCCTTAATAGTACATTGAGGCTCGTATGCATTAATGACAAGTTCTCTCACTGACAATCATGGGAATACATCAATGTCCCTTGATCGTCAGATCTTGCAAGTGGCTCGACATCAGCCCATCTATTCGCACTTTGCAAGATGTATTTAGGTACCTTGGCACTCATTTTCAATAATGGTGAGTTTTCCTCATATTGGTTAACGACATTCATCAATGGTCGGTAATCTAATGACTTCTCTTCATGCTTGACATCAACACATTTATTCGCATGACTAGAATTGTACCATCGGATTTTGTAACGATTGAAGACTACATCATTTCATCAGTTTGCAGCAGGAATCAATTTTTATCAGCAGCAATAAAGATCCCAATCTTTTCATCAGCACAAAGATAACAAAGAAACAGATCAAATTCATTTGTTTACATAGTTCATGATCCAACAACATCAGCAACCACATTCTTCAGCATACACAACTCATCCACATTTAAGGTAAGTGAAGGTATGTTGTTTTCTAATTTTTAGTCATGTAATTCATTAGAATACTAAAATTGTAACTTTGGAAAAATTCCTCACTCCCTTTTTCACATTATCATATCTTTAGCTGGGGGGAAGGGACATCATTTCATATTCATATGTCATACACTATCACACATTTTCATTTAATTTCCACCCGCATATACTTCCCAACCAACTATTATTGCAACATGATCCAAAATATCATATGCCTTTCAAATGATCAATTCATTGATGAAGTATTTGATTCAAATGTTTTCATGAACTTCGATGCAACAAAGAAAATAAAGCATTGTTACACAGGAACCATTGCTAAAAAAATAAAAAATAAAAATCGGTTGTCACACAAGAACCAACCATTAAAAAATGTTGCAATCAAATGTATTATACTTTGTCAAAAATAAAATATCAAGAAGCAAAGCTTGGAACGAATCTATATGAGTCAAAACTCATAAAATATCAACTCATGGAAAAATGAATCATTGCAATAGTTGCATGAGGACATGCAACAACTTCAGTTGGGGGGTATGTTGAGTCTCAAAAGTGTTTTCCATATTCATACATATTTCCATTATGTCATAACCATTCAGCACTCATTTCATAACTATTTGACCTAAAACCCTACATCAAGTAACCATTTTCATAAATATATGGGTTAGGATCCTTGTCTTCCAAAGTTATTTATTTTATGTATTTAAAGTGAATTTATGATTAGAAACTAGAAAATTAACATAGTTTCATATATCTATATATGTTTTATGAGTTTTGTGACATGTGTAGGTCAAAAGGAAGCTTCTAAAAGACCTTTATGTGGCCTCCCAAAACCAAATTCGAATTTGAGTGGAGAAGATCATGGGATCATGAGGATATTGAAATTCTAAAAAGACATGTGTCTTATTATTTCCTATTTTGATTGTGACTCTAGAGATAGAGGGAGAGATTCATGGACTCTCATTAATGAGATAACTTCTCATATTTTGTATAAATAGGAGAAGCTTTCTCCTATCAAAGGAGGTGAAAAATAAGAGAAGAAGAGAAAATATTATAGAGTGTTTTGTAACAAAGCTTAAGATGGAATGAGATGTAGATTTGTGAGTTTATCAATAAACAAGTTCAGTTTTTTGATGTTGTTTTGATTACAACTTTAAGGAGCTGAAGAATTTCACCAAATTGGTAGCAGAGGGCCCCTGCTATTCGAGGAGGTTTTATATGTTTTCTAGATAAGTCGTTTTCAATTCTGTTTTGCCATATTTCCTTGTTTAGACTGTTTTCTGAAATTATAGCTTTTAGCATTATGTTTCATGTCATTTGCTTAGATAAAGGATCCTCATGATATTGCAGTTAGTCTCTTTCTCAAGCTCTTCCAATACATCTCTATTAAATGAATGGGATTCAATTGTGATATTCTGAGTTATTAGCATTTCATTTTCTGTTATTTAGTTAAAAAGAAGATTCTCATTATACTGAAGTTAGTCTCTTTCAAAAGATTTTCCAATAAACCTCTAATTCACGAATGAGACTAAGTTGTAATATTGTGAGTTATTGATTGTTTTTCTTCATAGAAGATCCTTATCACATTATGATTAATCTCTTTGAAAAATCTCTTCCAATAAACCTCTAACTCATGAATGAGATTTAGTTGTAATGTTATAATTTGTTTCAACATTTCATAGGAGATCATTACTACATTATAGTAATCTTTTTCTCAAGATCTTCCAATAAACCTCTGTCAAATGAATGATATTTCACTATAATGTTCTATGTTACTGTTTGTTTCAGCATTTCCTTTTTATGTTTTAGGAGATCCTCATTGTATTAGAATTAATCTTTTTCACAAGCTATTCCAACAAATCTCTAACTAAATGAATTAGATTAAGTTGTAGTGTTTTGAGTTACTTTTCATTTCATGAATTTTCATTTAGAAGCTGTAATATCCATGGATTAGGACTCTCTGTTTTCATCATTTTCTAGTGAAGAACAGAACTTGCAAATAAACTCTATTTTAATTCATTTATTAACATTTCATTTTCTTCCTTTTGACATAGATCTAACTTCATATTTTTAGCATAGAGTAGCATACTAAGAATCAAACATAAAAACCCCAAAACATCAATAAAACGCTAAAAACAATGAAGTAAGAAAAAGGGATACTTAGGCACATATAGTGTGTCACAGTTCATCAGTTTACTAGCCTTGGTCGATAATTTATTCTATCAATTTAGGACACTAAATTGACTAAACATTATGCGCTAGTGTAATATCCCAAAATGGGAACATGCAGCAATACTTCACACTATATAAGAACTTACAGCAAGATAGAAAATAAATCTAAGTACAAATCAGAATATGCAGAAAGAGCTGAGACATTTTATTATATTGGAGATGAATCAGTTACACAAGTACAAGATATAGGTAGATCTATCCAAAAAGATGAGCTAAGATCACCTAGAAAACATGTGTGAAGAAGGTACATCGTAACTGTTGAGGCTCTGCAGCAAATAATGTGTTGTCTCTTCAGCAGAATATAAACATGGAGTTGCAAGCTAAAAAGGGAAATGTAGATCTACTCAAAACTGGAGCTTTGATGATGCCAAGATTCAAGATCTGGCCACTATGATGGATTCCCAAGATAACCCAGAAAGGATTTTCCAGATCTGCAACTTTGGAAAAGTCACCTCCCCAGGGTTTGATCCTTGAACTACTAGGAAATACAGATCTGAAGCTAGATATAAAGAATAGATAGCTGAAATATGTGCTCAGATCATATCTATTCTTGAGGGGCTGATCCCTTCCTCAGATCTATGAGCTAGGAGCTCTAGATCTAGCTTCTCAATCCTCTAAAAGATGATTGCAGCTGCTGCAACACAACTGCCTCTGGAAACTACGCTGTGAGGGAAGGATAAGCCTTCTGCCTATTGAAAAATGTTGCAATAAGATCCAGGCTGATGGTAAGACTAATGGAAATCTTAAGGAATGATCCTCCACTGGATTGCTAGCTGAAATACTAGCAACTTCCTTCCTCCTTTCAGATCTACAATATGGACAACATTATTCTTGGAGAGAATACTGCTGCTAGGAGGTCAATAACTTTTGGCCTGATGCCAGATCTTCAATGTGGCTCTAGGAGTGCTGCAATATAAACCCAAGTGAGGGGAATAATCCCTCACCTTGTTCTCTAGCTGAATTACCAAAGACAACTACCACCTTCCAAACTGATCTTCAGAAAAACGCAGTTTTCTGAATATGGATGTTCTGCAGAAAGTAGGAAATGGAAATGGCACTTAAAGCCTGATGTATAATGAAGTACAAACATCTTCCTTAGAGATCACTCAAAGAAAGAGGAGGGATTCCTACCCGGTAACACCCTGTGCCAAACAGCATCTACAATCTCTGCTAAACAGCCCAAGATTGGAGTGGAATGTCACTTGACAATTCTAGATCTAAAAGATCATACAACAAAATAATCCCAGATGCCTTTCACCTTTACCTTCATCTCCTTTATAATGATTTAACCCCCTCAAGCCTTGGCCCTAATCTCAACTGCGTTTTCTTAGGTGGATAAGATCCTCCAAGTGGGACTGCACTGTTTCACCAAATCAACCAAACAGTCTAGGTGCAATGTACACCCCTCCATCATCTGTGCTTCATTCCTCCACCACTTGATCATTAATGCTCAATGACCCCTTGGTTTGACATCTTCAAGATCTTATTTGACTAAATCAACCCTCCATGATCTCTCTCATTAAATGAGACATGATCTCCAATCTCATTCACATTATTAGTTGCTCAACTACCTCTTTTTGCAGATCTAGACTAAATTAATCCACATTCACACACACAAACTGGATATTTATTCTTATTGAGTATTGTGGGTCCCTCCACCTTTTTATTTACTTAATTCATTAATAAAATCAAGGACTCTAATATTCCAAATATGATGTGAAAATTTGGGAATATTACAGTCCCCCCCCCCCCCTGGAAAAATGTTGCTTGTCCTCAAGCAACTCCAAAAGGTAGATGCAAGGCCATCTATTCCCCTCCATATGGCATCCACATCAGGAAGGATTCCTCCATTTTCTATAATAGTTTATGTATGTTTGGTTCCAAAGTTGTCTCTTAAAAGCAAGAGGAATGACCTCCAATTGTTTGGTTAGATGTCCTCCTCCCATCATGAAGTACCAAGTGACATCCATGTGATGTCCAACATCATCAACAATACATGAGAGACATAAAATAAAGTAGCTCTTCCCACAAAGAAAAATATTCATCATACAATACATATCTTCATCCCATGTTTCATGAATTAGATTGATCATTGATATGCTCCCATACTTAGCCCTGTTGACCTTGTTGGATCCAAACTCCATCATCTCAAAGTTATGCAAAAGAAGAATGGAAGAAGCAATATGGGTAGACAAAGATGTCAAACCATATTCTCCTAACAACAACCACCGGAGTAAGGCCCGTTGCTGCCATCCTCCATCTCCTCCATGTAAGATGATCAAGCCAAACTCCCCTCTAAGCAACCAAAGCAATAAGAGATCTTGTTTCTTCCTTTCCTCCTCATGTGCATCATGAAGCATAAGCATACTAATGGACATATGAGATGTCACATCAGCCCAATACAAAGAAACATCATCAATGCACATCACGAGATTATTATGCCAAATTTTAAACAAAACAAAACACATAGACATAGGAGATGTCATGTGGTGGCCAAGCTCTCTCAAGTGAAACCAAAATGAACATGCCTTCCCTTGCTGCAATTTATCATTGAAAGATAAGGCATTATTCAGAAAATGATGAGCTATTGGGCGGTATCCATACTCACCCAAGAGCAGCCAGCGCAGCCATGCCTCCTCCTTCATTTCATACATGTTTTTCAAGGCATGGATCAGAAAAATAGGTTTCTTTGGAGAATGACAGAAATCTCCCAATGGAAACTAACATAACCAAGCATGATGGCCCATACAAATCTACAAGTGGCTTTGCAACCCCTTTCTTATCATCCTTACCCATTCACTCCTATGGGAATGATGAATGAGGTACTGCATAATCATGGCATCCTCCCTTTGTAGAATGCCATCCTTACCAAACTGTTGAAGACTTTGGCATTTCATGAAATGTTGAAATGCATCTCTAATGAGATCTGTTAATGATATTCTCTCTCCATCAAAGGCCCTCCAAAACCAAAGAATTTTTGGATTTAATGCAAGTAGAAGTTTCTCATTTCAAGATGTCTACCATTTGTCATATTTTCTTCCATTGCTTCATGAGTGAAGCTACCTATAAAATGCTCCAAGAATGATGAAGCCCTTTCTCTATCACAACTACTAAGTGACAGTGCTGTAGATCTGCAGGGTGATACATGCACTATCTCAAAGCAAGGCACAATACTAATCTCATAATCAGCCATTGTACATAGGATAATGCTAATCCCATTTTCTGAAACTCTACATCTCAACTCAAGGGGTGTAATGCAGCTCAACAATGATGAACATGGATATTTTTCAGTCTCCTCCTTGATTAGATCAAGGGTCCTCTACGCTGTGATATGTTTATGCTTCAAATCAGCATTTTGTTCTAATCCTTGGTCATGCATTGATCTAGAAACCATATATGCTGAAATTTTATGCATACCTTGGATCAACTGATATGTGGGAACCTATTGACAGAACACAAGAGTTCCTCCAACCGGGACAACAATGTCTTCAAGTGATGGTAAGAGTGATGGTCTCTTTTCTTCAAGCGCTGGTATCCTCCTCCTCTTCCTCATGTATCTCCTAATCCATGCATGGGACTCCATAAGTCAAGAGCTCAAGACTACTTTGCAAAAATGCAAGTGTCTCTTCTCTAGATACAAGTACTTCTGCAGCAGGTGGTGAAAGTAGTGACCCTTCCACATCAAACCTCTTTCTCAACTTATGAAAGAAATATGAATACTTGGTCACCTTTGCATGCTCTAGGTGCCCAAACCACCAATATTATGCTTCATCTAAGAGATGAAGTACTGCAATTTAAACAGCCTCTTCTTCAGCCACAAGATTTAGCTTGGAAAATGAATCTAACTCCCTCCTCCAAGCTTTGACATTGCTTGAGGAAGATCCATCAAATGTGGGAAAATAGAATCTATTATGCCTCGTCCTTCTATTGCTGCTATAGGATCCTTTCTCTTCTTTGATTTTGAAGAATTTTTGGAGAGTTAGCTTCTCCTTGAATGCTCTATATTGTGCTTTGTACTCTTCAAGATACAGGCTAAGAGTCTCATGAGTCTCAGGTTCATTCCTTCTTTTACTTCTATACCTCTCACCTTCTTCAAAGAAAGTGGGCATAGTGGATCTATGAGGAGATCTAGAATTCTCCGGTCTTCTTTGCTGTTGATAGGAAGTGCTTTCCTCATCAGATCTACTTCTTGGATCTTCTTTCTGTTCTTCCTCCTTCATTTGATAGACCCCTTTGGAGAGATCTTGCATGGATCTAAAGAAAGGAGTGATGGTATTTTCATTCTCCATGATAGATATCCTCTATCTGTTCTTCTTTCAATGTAAAAAAATGAAGTGTCCACAAGCTAAGCCAAAGATCATGCTCTGATACCACTGTAATATCCCAAAATGGGAACATGCAGCAATACTTCACACAATATAAGAACTTACAGCAAGATAGAAAATAAATCTAAGTACAAATCAGAATATGTAGAAAGATCTCAGCCATTTTATTATATTGGAGATGAATCAGTTACAAAAGTACAAGATATAGGTAGATCTAGCCAAAAAGATGAGCTAAGATAACTTAGAAAACATGTGTGAAGAAGGTACAACATAATTTTTGAGGCTCTGCAGCAAATACTGTGTTGTCTCTTCAGTAGAATATAAACATGGAGTCACAGGCTAAAAATGGAAATGCAGATCTACTCAAAACTGGAGCTTTGATGATGCCAAGATTCAAGATCTGGCCACTATGATTGATTCCCATGATAACCCAGAAAGGATTTTCCAGATCTGCAACTTTGGAAAAGTCACCTCCCTAGGGTTTGATCCTTGATCTGCTATGAAATACAGATCTGAAGCTAGATCTGAAGAATAGATGGCTGAAATATGTGCTCAGATCAGATCTATGCTTTAAGGGTTGATTCCTTCCTCATATCTATGAGCTAGGACCTCTAGATATAGCTTCTCAATCCTCCAAAAGATGATTGCAGCTGCTGCAACACAACTGCCTCTGGAAACTGTGCTGTGAGGGAAGGAGAGGCCTTCTTCCTACTGAAAAATGCTGCAATAAGATCCAGGCTGATGGTAAGATTGATGGAAATGTGAAGAAATGATCCTCCACTAGATTGCTAGCTGAAATACTAGCAACTTCCTTCCTCCTTTCAGATCTGCAATATGGACAGTGTTATTCTTGGAGAGAATATTGCTACTAGGAGGTCAATAAATTTTGGCCTAATGCCAGATCTGCAATTTGGCTCTAGGAGTGTTGCAATATAAGCCCAAGTTAGGGGAATAATCCCTCACCTTATTCTCCAGCTGAAGTACCGAAGACAACTACCACCTTCCAAACTGATCTTTAGAAAAATGCATTTTTCTGAATATGGATGTTCTGCAGAAAGTAGGAAATGGAAATGGCACTTAAAGCCTGATGTATAATGAATTACAAACCTCTTCCTTATAGATCACTCAAAGAAAGAGGAGGGATTCCTGCCTGGGAACACCTTGTGCTAAACAACACCTGCAATCTCTGCTAAACGGCCCAAGATTGCAATGGAATGTCACTAGACAATTCCATATCTAAAAGATCATACATCAAAATAATCTAGATGCCTTTCACCTTTGCCTTCATCTCCTTTATAATGATTGAACCCCCTCAAGCCTTGGCCCTAATCTCAACTGTGTTGTCTTAGGTGGATAAGATCCTCCAATTGGGACTGTGTTGTTTGACCAAATCAACCAAACATTCTAGGTGCAATGTACACCCATCCATCATGTTTGCTTCATTCCTCCACCACTTGATCATTAATGCTCAATGACCCCTTGGTTTGACATCTTCAAGATCTTAGTTGACTAAATCAACCCTCCATGATCTCTCTCATTAAATGAGACATGATCTCCAATCTCATTCACATTAGTAGTTGCTCAACTACCTCTTTTTGCAGATCTAGACTAAATTAATCCACATTCGCACACACAAATTGGATATTTATTCTTATTGAGGATTGTGGGTCCCTCCACCCTTTTATTTACTTAATTCATTAAGAAAAACAAGGACTCTAATATTCCAAATGTGATGTGAAAAATTGGGAATATTACAACTAGAGTGCATGGAACCAACAGTTTTCAACTGGCCTGAAGTTGTACTTTCTCAAATAAAAGAATAATTGAACAAGACAAAGGGAGGAAGGAAGAAAAACTTCAATTATGGTTCGATCCTCATTTCATTTGACTTAGAGCATATTCCACTGATTCAGCCTCAGCATGTGACACTAGGTGTGTCTAACCCTAGAGATCCGAGGATGCAGAGATGGGTAGAACGAATGGCTAGGCATGTAGGCAACAAGTTGTCACCATTGATGAGTATGCATACGCAGGCGTCGATTTCTGAAGAGATCCAGAATTATCTTTACCAGAAGGCGCTCAGTGGGGTGCAATAGGTAAGAATGTTTTGACCATATTTTTTATTTTTCTAAGGTTTATACAATGTTTTTGTATTTTGATTTTTTCCCAAGACTAAACTAAAGTTTTAATGTAATGCAGATGTTGGTCGAGTTCAACCAGTGGAGGAACCAGAGCATGTAGCAGATACGCCAGCAGAGAGGGCTGTCAGGAGAGTATTCCTTCAGGATTTAGACATGGTTGAGACTCTATCTGAGCTTCAGCAGCACATAGAGGGGTTAACCTTCAGGATTCCGAATTGCCAGATCAAAGTGTTACCCATGCGACTGCAGCACCACACTATAGGCATTCCTAACCACTGGATGCAGTTACTATGTAGGATGGCTAGATCTATAGCATGTTACCATGAGCATCGCTAGTTTACTTTTGACATGTTGCATACATTTTGAGGTCAGAGGACCAATGTGTCTTGGGCACAAATTTTTGTAAAAACCTATAACTATCTATCTATTTGATTTTAGTGTTTTCCTATGTTTATTGTGTAATCCTATTCAATTATGTGAATGTATCTTTACATGTGTTGCAAATGTCTATATAAAACTTGATTAGCCAAAGAATCAGTCAATGTGTTAAAGTTTCTAGAAATGTGTTGATATTGAATAAAATCAAAATGTTTTTCCAAAAGTCAAACTCTTAGGAACAAATGATGCAGTGTTGGATTTATAACAGTATAAACACTAGTAAGTTGTAATACCATAAGTTGTGAGTCTAACCTTATGATGATGCGGCTAATACCAAATGAAATGGCATCAGAGAGAAGTTCAATCAATGTGCTATACTCATCGATATTGTTTGTCGATCTACCGATACAAATCCATTGAAAACTCACTAACTCATCATTCGGATCGAAAATGGCCCACATTGGAGAGGATAGATTTTGTGTACTATGACTAGCACCATCAGCGTATCCAACAAATGGTTCCAAATATTCAGACATCTGCGATGAAATGTAAATCGGATTACTAACATCAAGAAAGCTCTAAAAAACAAACTAAGATAGTGAATGCAAATCAACAGAATATATATAAAATATAATACAAAAAAATTACTACGCTCATGATTAAGCATAGTAACATTTCAGATACAACCCATTCTAGGCTTGTGCCAGCGGAATTCCATCGTAATCCACCAACTCATAGGCACCCTTAGCAAGAACTCTTTTAACAATATAGGGGCCATGCCATAATGGATCAAATTTCCCTATACCTATTACATCAACTTCTTGATCATAAAGAAGGACCAAGTCACCCTCTGAGAAAATGCAAGGCTAGAAATTTTTATCGTATTGCACCTTTATATGTCTCTTATGAGCTTCGTTGGCTAATTGGGTTTCATGACACGTTTCATCAAGATGGATGAGGTTAAAAAGACGCGCTTCTTCTTTTGAGGTCTCAGATAACAACTCGATTGTGAGTTTTAATGACGGTATTTCACATTGGATTGGCAAGATAGCTTCCAGGCCATACACCAATTGAAAGGGGGTAAATCTGGTTGTGTTTTTCACAGAAGTTCAATACGCCCACAAGGTCGAGTATAGGATCAAATGCTAGTTTCTTGTACGAACTCCTATCATTCGTTGAAGCATACGTTTAAGAATTTTGCTGATAGCCTCAACTTGTCCATTTGATTGTGGATAATAAGGAGTATAATTATCATGTGAAAATCCTAACTTAGCAGTCAATTCAATCATTATGTGGTTGAAAAAATTTTCCCATTATATATAACTATAGCCTGTGGGACCCCAAACCGTGCAATAACATGATTAAAGAAAAACAGTGCACTTGTTTGTCATGTGTTGTTGAATGTAGGCATTTCTTCGACCCATTTGGTAAAGTAGTCTACTGTGACAATAATATAACCATGCCCCCCGAATGAACGATGGTTACAGGTCATGAAGTCAATACCCCATTTCGAAAATGGTCCCACAGAGACAACATGATGCATTGGCACTGGCATTTTGTGGATTTTACAATCAAATATCTGGCACGAATGACAACTTCTGACCATGAGGATGCAGTCGCAAAATATGGTAGGAAAAAAGTAACTAGCACGGAGTATCTTCTATGCGGTAGCGTATCCAGAAAAGTGTCCACCACAAGCCCCAGCATGACAATCATTTAAGACCTTTTCGGCCTCCTCATGAGTGAGGCACCTTCTTAAAATTATATCGACACCACAACGATAAAGTGTATCACCAACGATTAGATAATATTTGGCTTGGTATCAAATATTTCATTGGTCAGAGTGAGAGGTATCAGGCCAAAAATTCTAGGTCTAGAGATAAATGATAAAATCCCCATACCAAGGATCAGATGATCTGATCAGAAATAGAGACTCATAGGGAATAGATGGTTCCGACGTAGTAGCAGTACTATTAGAGGGAAGGTCACAGAGAAGTTTAGCCAAAACTAAAGACTTCTTTGACTTGGATTTGATGAATTCCAAATCAAATTCCTGCAAAATCACAATCCATTTTGAATACTTTCCCCTTAGCAATTGACGTGATAAGATATAATTCATGGGGTTGCAATCTAAAATGACAATGTTCTTCCGAAAGAGGATATAGTGGTGAAATATTTAGACAGCTTGAACAGCTGCCAAGGCAAGCTTTTCTACATACGAATACTTCACTTCTGTATCATTGATATTATGACTCAAATAATAGATCGGATGTTCTATCCCATTTTCTACTTATACCAATACCATAGCAATGGTCGTCTCAGCCGTAGCGATATAAAATAAATAATCACTCTAATAATTGGGGGGATACATTAATGACACCCAGAAAAAATTATCCTTGACAGCATCAAAAGAAGCTTGTGCAACTTGGTCCCAATGGAAGGGAACCCCCTTTTTCAAGTGCCGAGTAAATCCTTTAGCCATTTCGGGGTAGTTGGGTATGAACCTCCTTAGGAAGTTAGCCTTTTCTTGAAGTTTCTATATCTGAAGTAAATTTGATGGCGCTTGGCAAATCAAGAATGGCCTGAACCTTCAATGGGTTGATTCGAATTCCTTCTTTTGAGATGATGAATCCAAGAAAACGACCAAAACCAACACAAAACACACATTTAAGTGGATTGAGGCATATTTTGTAATGTCGGCAGCGTAAGAAGATAGATCTCAAATGCATTGGGTGATCAGTCTGATTTCGTGAATGCACGGGTAAATCATCTAGATAGGGTTGAACAATGTGCTTGATGTCATTAAAAGCATAATCCATTTCTCTCTGAAAATTTTCCCCAGCTTTCTTTAAACCAAATGGTAGTTTCCTATAAGTGAATGTACCCCAGCGACAGATGAATGTTGTCTTATTTTGATCCTCTGGGTGGATATTGATTTGATTGTAGCCAGAAAATCCATCCATGAACGAAAATATTTTGCATCCAGCACAATCGTCAATAATCTGGTTAATAAAGGGAGTAGGATAGTTTTCTTTTGGACAAGCAATATTGACATCCCGATAATCGATGCACACTCTGATGGTTCTTTGTTTTTTCATGACAGGAACGATGTTGGAAACCCACTCAGGTAGCGGAACAAGGTAAATGAAACCATCACATAAAAGTTTCTCAACTTCTAATTTAATGGCAGTGGCCTTCTTCGAATGAACAGGACGAAGACGTTGACGTACCAGCTTGACATCAGGATACATCTTAATAGTGTGTTCAACGATACTAGTACTTATGCCTGGAATTTCCTCGTAATACCAAGAAAATACATCATGGAATTCACGAAAGAGAGAGCGATATGTTTCGATTTATGATGGAGAACAAGATACGCCAACATGAATATTTTCGAAAATTCCAGGTTTCGTCGAAATATTGATAGAAATGGTTTCTTCAATATTTGACAAATTTCGCTCAGAATCGATTGCATTAATAGGAAAAGAATTCAAAAATAAATTTTGATTGATGGGTGATATATTTCACTAAGATTATTTTCTTCATAATCAGGAAGATGGGAACGATGATGATAATCTTCCCATTGTTCTCCTTCTAACATCATGGTTTCCAAAATATTCTCATCTGTCAAGAAATTTGAGGAAAAAGGATCAGATGGAGTACCAAAATCTAAGGAATGATCAACCTAAACAACCGGAAACGATGATTTCGGATTCGTTGCCCAAGCTAGATATATTGATTTTTATGCTAGCTCAATAGGGCTAGGCAGCAGAAACTCATCCAACATAACAATTTCAAAATCACCCGTACTCTTCCTTAAGCCAGATGGAGTGGAAGAGATCATGTACTAGGTCTCTATACTTGTAATTTCTGCCGACATCGCAAGTGGCGGTAACGCAAATGTTCCCATGAGAGTGTAATCCTTTAAGATTCCTACACCAATGTTCTGAAGTGCAAGTTGGGGTGCATGAATGAACAGAACACTTCCAGTTACCTACGAAGCTGAGGCAAATAAGGATAGTTGATTGATGATTGTGATGGCACCTTTATATGGAAAGGTGATCACTCTAAAATATGTAGAAACAATTGCATTCATAGAATATACCCATGGCCTTCCAAATATAATATTGTAGTCTAGGGGTCCATCAACAAGCTCGACATCAACATTCATTGTTTTTACCCCTAGTTCTACATGCACGTTAATTATAATACCACAAGGCTTATATGTATGTTTGTCAAAATCCTTCAATGTCGTTGATGATTGAGATAGGTGTGGCGAGCCAAGTGAATTCCAACGGTTTAGAGACATAATGCACGAAGATTCTCCCTCATCAACAATAGCACGATGAACAAGGTGATTGAGAACATTTACTTGTATGGAGAATGCCAATTCTGCTAGTAATTATGGCACATAGCCCGTATGATTAAAGACTACGATATTTAAATCACTCGGATCAATTCCATCAATAGCCAACAATAAAGCCTGTTTCTGGAAGGGAAAATTTTGTAATACCTCAAGAGCTAACATAGATGAAGGGGATTGAGCCAAATATTCAACTATATTATAATTTTGAGCAACTCTTGCTCGAGGATTATATGTCGATTTATGAACAACTCCCTTCAGTGGCTTAATTATCAATTCAGGAATAGCAGTAGGAGGTACCGATGCTGTAGACGAATTCGTGGTCGAGATAGTAGGTTTATCAATGGCCTAACTACCATAATATTTATTGCGCATTGACACCAAAACATCTGTTGAAGGTTTTGTGACAGATAGCATAAGCACTTGCGAACTAGAAGTTGGATCCATAGCAACCAAATTCGTGTCTAGATTTGGAAACGGATATGTCAACACAGATGAAGCATGTGAAGTCTTAACCATTTTTGAGACTTCAGCATGGTGAGGAAAATCCCAAACAAATTGTTCCTCACTACATATTATGCATGGATAATGAGGCTTCCTATTTCCAGACGATTGATCAGATGATCTTTCCTACGGGTTAGAAGTTTGTTTTTTCTTTGATTTTCCTTTTTTCTTACTTCCAGGTTTCTTTTCACTTTTGCCTTTGTCAAATGACATGGCAATAATTTCAGAAGAATGTGTGGGATCAGATGTATTAGTATGATGTGTGCTTGTAGTACTAATCAAACTGTCTCTAGCATGAGAGTCCTTTAATTGAGGAGAAATAGTAAAATTATATCACGGTGCGTTAGGAATTTTTTCATAGAGCATGCCAGACTAAGTATAAATAAAATCTAAATATTGGGCATGAGAAATGACCTTCTCTTCAGTGACGATGCAACCCTTAGCCACATCCTTAGTTATAGATGGTAACATGGACTTAATGAACCACTCAGCAAGAATCTGATCAAGAACAAATGTCTTAACCATTCTATGATGACGACACCACTCACGAATATGATCAGAAATGTGAGTATCATTAGTCTATTTAAAATTAGTCAAGAGTTTTGTTCTAGTTTCATATCATATGGGTAACTAGAAGTGAGTCAAAAATACAGTAGCTAGGGTAGTGAAATTATCAAAAGAATATTTAGGTAACTCAATTTACCATTTTGCAGCCAGACCAGTGAGCGTACGCTGGAAAAGATGTAGTTGAATAGAGTCATCATTCAGGGAGTTTGATGAACACCAGAAATAATAATTCATAACATGAGTCGACTGGTCTTCCCCAGGGTTCCATTAAAATTAGGAATATCCGAGGGTAATTTATGAGGTATCACCGGCCACCAAGGAGCATAGTTGATTGGATCATTGGTGAGCTGATTTAAATTTTGTAACTCTAAAGTTGCAATAAAGGGAAATTGTCAATTAAGGTCAGGTTGATCATAGCCATAGTATGATGGAATTTCTTGGGCACCAGGCCTTTGAGCACCAACATAAGGAATCAGTTGTTGGTAACCTAGATAGTGGTTGTTTTGGTAGGAAAATGCTTGAGGATTCTGTTTACCAAAACCTGGGTACGATACTTGTTGAAATGAAGGTTGAGGCATTTTCACCTGAGGCTACCAAGAGGTCTTTCCACCAATGTTATAACCCAAATTAGGATAACTTGGATTTGGTTGAGGATAGGTATAACCTGGTTGTGACTACAACATCCAATAATATGGTAATCCAGCTTGTGAATAAATGATTTCGGGTACAGGTTGTTGTTGTAAATTAGCCAAAGGAGTTGGATTCTGAGGGCCCAATACTTGAGGGTATTGATTTAAAGGACCCGCCTGAAACGGTTGTTGTACAAAATTTTGATTCTGTAACAGGGGTAAATATGTATTAACAAGTGGAATTGATGTGGGTGCAACAGGTTGAACTAGTTGATACGATTGTACAACCTTTTGTGATTGGATAGATAGAGTGGGTTTCCATTGAAAAACTTTCATTTCGACATTAGGTTGACCAAAAAATGACAGAGTATCGTCAAAGTGGGTGACTGTAATATTCCAAAATTAGCTTCAGCTAATTGGAATATTGAATTTTGTTTTTATCACCTAGGAGTTGAATAAATGGGTAAGGAGGCCCATGCATATTAAAAATATGAATAAAATCCCTCTTAGTATGAAAAGGGATCATCATAGGAGCTCGATTTCACACCCTCATGTGTGAACAGGGTCATTTGCATGTGGACAAGGTCAAGTTTGACCAAGTCAACAGTGCTGGGATAGGAGGTGGAGAACACTTTGAGAGACAGCGTAATATGAATGGGAGGAAGATTCCTTGGTGGAGGAAACCCTAATGAGTGGGACCCATGGTGAGAGGGCTTACATTTTTTTAAAAGGAGGGCAAGGCAGCCATTGTTATTCATGTTATGGATTATTGATTTTATGGTCTACATGACTATTTGGCATTCTCTTGCTATTTAGTAGAGTTGCATTGTTGCTTAGCACAAGTCATTCCTGTTTAGGAATTCCTTCTCCTTTCAAGAGAGGCCTCTTGAGGGATATTGTTCTTCATTTCTCCACATTCAGGCTTCAGGCCAAGCATCCTCCTTCAGCTACAGTGTAGTTTCTGTTTAGAGCTGAGTTGTGTTGCAAGGTGTTGCAGTGGAGGTTCTACAACACCACTTCTGGAGCTTATTTTTCAAAGGAGGAAGCCTTCTTTCCTTTGAAGGATCGGCGAGGAATATTTGGAGCTGATTTCACCATATTTGGCATCAGGCCAACCATTTTCCATCATCTACATCGCAGTCCCTCTCCTTGACTACGTTATTTTTTTCAGTGTGCAACTGCAGTGAGGGTTGTAGTGATTGTTTGGAGGGTGAGATCTTCAGTGTTAGGATCAACCTTTCACTTGGAACATCCATTGGAGGAGGTTTGTTCAACTTTTGCATCATCTACAGCCATCTCCATCCATTTCTTGAGTTTCATCTGCTACTCAGTCTTGAGACTGCAACTCCAACATTTTTGCCATTTTGTATATTTCAGGAAATCCTTTCTGGATTGCCTTGAAATTCAGTTTGGGAGTCTATATCTTCACTCCCAACATTTTTTGGGCCCTAGATTTGTATATTTGTGTATTGACACTTCCCAGCAGTAGTATCTCTAAATAAATTGCGCTATCATAGCCTTGAGCATTTTCTATGTAGCAGTGATCTTCATTTTTCTATGTACATGTTTCTTGAGGCTTGTATTGCCTAGCTTGAGTGATTGTTTCCTGAAGGTATTGTATGAATTTTCTGCTATGATCTTAATACTATGGCTATTTGGATCTTCTTACATCCTATGTTTTGATATATCACTTCTCTTTCATTATTGTGTTCATGTATTGTTGTATCTCCAATTTTGGGATATTATAAGATATTCCCATTATTGTTGATTTTCCCTATTTTGGGATAGTACAATGGTATCAGAGCATAATATTGGCTCAGCCTGTGGATCTCAGCCATTATGATATCAAGAGAAGAGAAGATGAATAGAAATAAGACTCCATTCTTTGGAGGAAATAAGGAGGAGAGGCTCTCAAAGCTTCTTCCTAAATCTATACAAAGCATTCAAGGAGATCTCACGAAAATAAGAAGGGAGATGTGTATAGAATCTCCAAGAGGGTTTGAATCAGAATCAAACTCTCGATTTTCCTATGATGAGTGTGAGCATGCAGCCACACACTATGATGCACAGCGCAGTCACATGCCCATATTTTCCATGAGAGAGGTGGAAGAAGAAGGAATGACTAGGAGGGAAACTCTTAGTGATTTTCTGCAAGAGTATGAGTCTCAAACTCAGAAGTTTAGAGATCATATTACTTTTCCATAGTTTTGCAAGATCAAGGTGAAGAGAAGCAAGTAGCATAATAAGAGTATATTTCTCTTATCTACTTTTGATGGTTCACCTACATTTTCAGCCAGAGCTTGGGTGGAAGAGCTAGACACCTATTTGCAGCACCACCAAATTTCTGAAGATGAAGCCATCAAGGTTGCAGCACTGCATTTTGGAGGTAAGGCTTATGCATGGTGGATATTTGAGTCTTTTTCTTTGAAGAATGCAAATAATTCCTCTTATGCTAGGTTCACAAAGACATTGGTGGAAATGTTTGATGGAAAACTTTCTGCAACACATGTGGTGAAGTTAAACAAACATAAAACAAAAACCTTACATGTGATGGAGGAAACGATAAACTCAACTCCACTTCAGAAAACCATTCAGGAGGTTGATATCTTGCATCATACCTTGCTAGAGGCAAGACCTCTATCTCATATGCCTGAGAAATAGGGTATGGAGAATCCTTTTTCAAAAGAGGATCCAATCATTGGGAGGTTTCCCATGCATGTTGATGAGGATGAGGGCAACAACACTGTCATACCTAGAGTTTATCTAGCACCTCATGCAAAGGAAGAGGGAACTCTTGCTCCAACTAGAGGGATTCTTGTACCATTGCAAATAATTCCCCATGATCTCACATGTGGAGATCGAGGCACAACTCGTGATTTACATGTGCCATTGATGATAGGGTGTGAAACTATGGAGATAAAAGGAGGAGATAGGGAGGATGACCAACATCATGTGATGAGGAGCACACACCCCTATCTATTTCATGAGGTTGATGCACCTAAGAGGGAGACTGGATTGCGTAGTGAGGGCAAAAACAAGTCTTTCCATTCATATATGCAGTCTACTCTTGATGATGATGTCTCATTGCATGGAGACATTTCACCAAGGAGACCACCAGATCATCAGATGATGAGAGATGCTTCACATTTTGAGGCACCACTCATTGATTTCAGAAGAGTGGAGACCTTGGGAGGTCATTGTACAGCGCTGAGAGTCTTGGGTAGACTCAAGGAGGAGAAATGCATTCTCTCAACATCATCTTTACCCACTCTCATTTCAAATTTTACGTTGTGGCAGGAGCATCATGGGAAGGATAGCAGCCTTCCAACTTGCATCTTTGGCATGGGAGATGTCAAAGAAGAGGATAAACATATGACATATGTTCTTCTTGATAGTTCATTAGCACTGTCACTATGGAGGGTATATCCATATTGGAATTCCCAGCGATTCTTGGAGTATTCCAAGGATAATTTTACTTGTATGATATTGGATGAACAGTTGCATGAGGAGGGATATTCAGTCAAATATGGGGTTATCTACTATCATAGTAGGATATTCTTATCTAGAGCTTCCAAGCTCAAGGAGAAGTTGCTACAAGTAGCTCATGAATATTTCCTTTTCAGCCACACTTATTCTATGAGATCATACCACACCATTGAGGGGTATTTTTGGGAAGGCTTTGAGGAGGAGATATATCAGCATATGAGGAGATGCATGGATCATATGGAGATGGAGGAGATACATAACTCTTTGGAAGATTTAGCATAGCCACCTCTTTTCTCTTTGAGGATGAGAGGAGACTCATCTATGAGCTACTCCATTTGCATGAGCAAGACATATGGTAAGGGTATTGTTTGTTTTCATAATGACTTATATAATGTATATATGCATCCCTTAACCATACATGTGCAGAACTTTGCTCAAAGGAGGAGCATTCTTCCTTCTAGACTTCATGGTCTACTTGAGGCCATGAGTAGTTTTGATGGCCACTCCCTAAGAGGACTTGGGGAGGAGGTTTTTCATGGAGAACATGCTTACTTGACACCACACATCATACACTTTCTCCAAAATTATGAGGAGAGTGGGGCAGCAAGCAAGTGGTTGAGAAACCACACTTTTTGTCATTCTCTATTGCAGTTGAGATTCAAACTGTGTTGGTTACATTTGAGGGACCATTGTCCTTCGCCATTGCTTTATATGGAAGCTAGCATGATTCTCATTGTAGTTCCTTATGTTTTTTTTTGCTCTTATTTTTATTTGGAGCATGATTGGGGGAGTGACACATTGGTTGGATGTGTCTTTTGGGGAAGAGGATTCCCTCATTTTTTGCATTACATGTTCTAATGGGAGCATGAGAAAGTATGTGGCCACCACAGTAAAACACTTGTTTCCTTATGAGGTGAGCCATGGAATTGATTGGATTCCATATGATGGTGATTTCCAACTCATCATATATGGGCTAATTTGAGCCAGCTTGATTCACGGCATTGGAGAGGAGATCCTTGGAGGTCTATTCTTCATCTTGCCACTTGAGGGCAGCTTTATTGCAACCCAAGATCAGAAAACACTCTACACTTGTCATAAGTGGAGAGGAAGACAGCGTGGGGTAGGCTATTTTGTCTACCATGTTCAGATTTTCAGCCCACCTACATTTCAGGAGCTCAAGGTGGAAGAAGATTTTCAGGAGTTGCCATGTTGGGAGGTAACTCACTTTGTATGGATGATTTCTTGGGGATGGAGGATTCACATGGGAATGATAGTTCCCAACACTTTTCAGATTCCATACCTTAAGGGGACCTTTGGACAGCACCTTATTGCCTTCTTGAGTACTCCACTTGTTCATGATAGTAGCTATTCAGCTAGCTTGTATGCTTGGGAGGGGAAATATGGAGATTTATTGATGAGACGTAATCTCATTCCTTGGAGGAGAATATCATATGTGGATGCTACAGCAGGAGGAGGGGAAACTTCTCATTTCTATCCTTGTAGTTGCTTGAGGACAAGCAAAATTTGGGAGGGGAGGACTGTAATATTCCAAAATTAGCTTGCAGCTAATTGGAATATTGAATTTTGTTTTTATCACCTAGGAGTTGAATAAATGGGTAAGGAGGCCCATGCATATTAAAAATATGAATAAAATCCCTCTTAGTATGAAAATGGATCATCATAGGAGCTCGATTTCACACCCTCATGTGTGAACAGGGTCATTTTCATGTGGACAAGGTCAATTTTGACCAAGAGGTGGAGAACACTTTGAGAGACAGGAGGTGGAGAACACTTTGAGAGATAGGAGGTGGAGAACACTTTGAGAGACAGTGAAGTATGAATGGGAGGAATATTCCTTGGTGGAAGAAACCCTAATGATTGGGACCCATGGTGAGAGGGCTTACATTTTTTTAAAAGGAGGGCAAGGCAGCCATTGTTATTCATGTTATGGATTATTGATTTTATGGTCTACATGACTATTTGGCATTCTCTTGCTATTTAGCAGAGTTGCATTGCTTCTTAGCACAAGTCATTCATGTTTAGGAATTCCTTCTCCTTTCAAGAGAGACCTCTTGAGGGAGCTTGTTCTTCATTTCTCCACATTTAGGCTTCAGGCCAAGCATCCTCCTTCAGCTACAGTGCAGTTTCTGTTTAGAGCTGAGTTGTGTTGCAGGGTGTTGCAGTGGAGGTTCTACAACACCACTTCTAGAGCTTATTTTTCAAAGGAGGAAGCCTTCTTTCCTTTGAAGGATCAGTGAGGAATATTTTGAGCTGATTTCACCATCTTTGGCATCATGCCAACCATTTTCCATCATCTACAGCGCAGTCCCTCTCCTTGACTACGTTATTTTTTTCAGTGTGCAACTGCAATGAGGGTTGCAGTGATTGTTTGGAGGGTGATATCTTCAGTGTTAGGATCAACATTTCACTTGGAACATCCATTGGAGGAGGTTTGTTTAACTTGTGCATCATCTACAGCCATCTCCATCCAGTTCTTGAGTTGCAGCTACTACTCAGTCTTGCGACTATAACTCCGGCATTTTTTCCATTTTGTATATTTCAGGAAATCCTTCCCAGATTGTCTCAAAATTCAATTTGGGAGTCTATATCTTCACGCCCAAAATTTTTTGGGCCCTAAATTTTTATATTTGTGTATCGACACTTCCCAGCAGCAGTATCTCGAAATAAACTACATTGTCATAGCCTTGAGTATTTTATGTGTAGCACTGATCTTCATTTTTCTATGTACATGTTTCTTGAGGCTTGCATTGCCTAGCTTGAGTGATTGTTTCCTCAAGATATTGTATGAATTTGCTGCTATGATCTTAATATGATGGATATTTGGATCTTCTTACATCCTATGTGTTGATATATCACTGCTCTTTCATTATTGTGTTCATGTATTGTTGTATCTCCAATTTTGGGATATTATAAGATATTCCCATTATTGCTTATTTTCCCTATTTTGGGATATTACATTGACCAAAGGTTTTCCCCCAGCATGAGGAGAATAATAAGATGGAAAATATTGTTTTCCAAATGCAAGGAGTCCAGTTGATATGGTACTAGACGGAATAGACCCAGAAGGACCAGCTTGATATTGCCCTAATGATGTATATAAAGGATCAATACATTTAGTACTCACTATAGGTTTACCAGTTAGAATATTGGATAATGACATTGGTGAATTCCATGGGTTTGAAGATGCACCAGAGAAAATTCCAGATAAATATTTAATTTATGGGACCAAAGGGCCACCATGAAAATTTGAATCTGGTGAAGTTATGAACATCGATGGTGTAGCGAGAGCAGGTCCTAACGCAATTGGGATAGATGGTCCAACCGAAGATGTTGGTTCAGGCAAGGTTACTTGACCAAATTTACACCCTTTTGAATCGACGAGAATTTGAATAGGAACAGGATCAACAAAAGCAGAGGATGGTGATTGAGGAAAAGACTCGTACAGGTAAAGATCCTCCCCAAAATGGGTTGGAGTTAAAGGTTTTTCGTCTTGTTGGATTTCTTCAATCAAAATTAAACCAAGTGGAAGGATTTCACCGTCAGTCCCAAAGTATATTTCAGGAGGTTGACTGCATGATATGTGAGACTCAATGGCTACAATAGATCGTGGGATGACCGATACAGGAACAAATTCCGGTCGTTCGACTTCAGGATGTGGATGTTCTGGAAAAAAAGAGATATGATCTGGATCAACTTCCAGTTGAATAATGTTGGGTTCGAGAGGTATGGTCTCACTAATTGGATGGATCGTGACCACGGGTAGCTGTGAGGACTCCATCTCGACAAAAATAGAAAAACCAGATTTTGTAGAAACAACTTGTGCCAACTCTAGTATATGGGAAGATGATGCTTCACCAGAGGTACTGATGGTACTAGCTTCAGTAGAGCAATGTCACCTTCACCCACCAGAAGTGACTTCTGGTGGTAAATGTGGTTTCAATGCAAGTCTACGCAAACGACAGGGAAAGGGATTTTATTCTTCCATGATGACTGATTTATTTTATGACCAAAAATAAATAAACAAAATAAAACGTTAATGCTAGGAAAAAGGTTTACCAAGAAACTATGAACTGCAGAATACCTCTTGGCGAACCAAGAAGTACGAGCAGGAAATCTCCCCGAATGTTGTGTTCGATGTATCAAAATTTACAAGGCGTCCGACTTGGTTCACTATGGATGGATAGAAACCTAAAGTTGTCCTCCCAAATATACCTGAAGGTACGTGGAGGCCCAAGTCCATATTAGCATTGTCTGATGCAAAACCACACAGTGAGAGCACCCCTTTATACTTTTCGTACTATAACACCGCCTGATACACCCGAAGGTACGTGGACGTTCTACGATATACTTACATACGTGGTGTGAGGGATTATACTTGGAATGTATCGTAGACAATTAACGACAACTGTTATGTTTTACGACGCTGGAACACGTCTCTAACCTAGACCTTCTAAATGTTATCGTTATGGTTCCAATGCTTTGTTAGGTAAATTGATGTAAATTTTAAGTTGATATTGTTTATAAATTTGCCTTTCAAGGTTCACCGCGATGATGTAATGGAAATTCCTAAAATGAAAACTAAAATGATAAGAAAAATTTCAGTTTTAGATTTTTCAATGAAAGTATTAGCTACTAAAGGGAAAGAGAAATAATTTTTGAGAGAAAACGACAAAGAGCACAAACTAATATGCAGCTTTCCTAATTTGTTCCTATGCAAAACACATAATCCACTATATGAAAATGGAGGTTTTTCTTTTCAGTCCCCTTAATTTGAATGCAAAAAATGAAATTAAGTGCATCAAATCAACAAAAAACAAATGTTTTCTTCTTTGAGAAATGATGAATTGAACAAAAATTTCTCCTTTAGGAAAAATGAAGAGTGGAACTACAAGTTTTCATACAGGAAACGAAGAATTTAACAACAATTTCCTTTATGAAAACAAATGGATCTAATGTAGAAATAAAAATACTTTGAATTTTATTTTTCAATGATTAAGAAAAACGCTTAAAGAGACATTGAACAAACTTACTTTTCAAAGGAGGAATATTCAGGTAAATTCACTGGTCTCTATGAGGCATCAGACAGTTAAAAACACAACAAAAAAAAGGTTGAAAGTAATGAAAATGAAAAATACAAAGGGAATTTAGTTGGCTTAGGGGGAAAAACAATCTATAAGGGGATATAGTACGTTGCAAAGCACCCATGAGTGGGAGACAGTGCTATGCAAAGCACTGTGTCTTGACCAATAGTGCGTTGGTCGTAGCAGAGAACAAAAGACTCAAGCTACTGACACACTTCTAATGCAATTATTAGTTTCAAAAACCTAATAATTGAGAGTAGATGCTACTGGGTGGATAAGCAAAGGAAAAATATACCAAGGATGAAGGTAAAATCCCCAGTGGAGTCACCAATTTGTTATTCAGAATTATGAATTGTGGATAAAACACATTCCCTAAATTTGGTGCTATGCATTTAGAACAACAGATCAAAGACTTTGCAGATACTTTTCCTGATAGTAAATAGACACACAAAAAGAAGGAGAAACTTACTTGGAGTCCAAGCGCTTCCTATTCTCCTTTTATCACTCTTGTTGTAGCTTCCAATCCAAGCTTTATCGCCAGACGATTTCATGCAAGTATAAACACTAAACAGCAAAGAGATTGAAATATACAGATGGCTATTCACTTTAATCAATAAATCATTGAAACATGAAACATATACATCATATAAGAATCCATAATATGAAAGAAAGAAGCTTATACAGATACATATGTGGGAAAGTAAGCAGCAATCTTTTTTAATGGATAGAAGGGGAGGTTACAACCAGCGATTGATCTGATGTCACCAACTCTAGCATCATCCCAGCCTAATCACAATGAACACCCAACTAGCAACATATCACTCAAATCAAACACTCAATTGAGATTCTGTTGACGGGAAAATCTATTCGGCCAACAGCAGGGGATCTCCCCGGTAAAAGGTCCCAATTAGACCTTGAACCGTTTGGAATAGGGATCCCGTCCGAGGTGTGGGTCCGGCTACCACTGATTCCTCCTTTGCTTTAGGTCTCGCTTAAACTCTATAAAACAGTGGATACACACCTAATCAACTTATACAAGACATATGATTGATGCATTAAACACGTATATAACACTATGTGTAGCGGGACAATTAATAAAGCATACATGCCGGAGGAGGTGTCGTTAGCAACACATCTTTGGGGTTATGCTTGTAAGGTATCTGACCACAAAAGAAATAGTTCTTTATGGCGAGATGCCCCTTTACTTTCTGAAAGATAAAACGAAATGCTAATAAAATAGTTCATTAACATTCATTAAGAGAGCCGATGGTAAACTGAACATCATTGACACAACACAGATAGCCATGACACATAAATGATGACATGAAGAGTGCAGTTTCATTAATCATAGGATGTTTGAAACTGTACAATGAAATACACATAGTGTTCACACAGCAAAGCACATCAGGTCCATAGGGAGTTTTTCAAAATGCTTGTATTCATGTTTCAATGTGTAATCCTCTGGTAATACAATATATTCAATTCGAGTCCCAAACCAAAAGCCATTTTACAAGCTCCCGAAGGAGTATTTATAAAACAAAACCTGCCCTTTGGGCTTCCTTGACCTTTCATCTTCCTGACCGTTGGGCTGCCTTGCGACCCAGTCCTTTTGCGACCTGCGACCTGAGCCACTGTTGCGACCTGCGACCTGGCTGTTGTTGCGACCTGCGACCTGCCTGGGTCGCGAGGTCGCAAGTTGTAATAAAATGAGAGAATGCGACCTTGCAACCTTGCGACTAGGTCGCTGGGTCACAAGGTCGCAAAAGGTGGAAAAAACATAGATATGCGACCTTGCGACCTTGCGACTAGGTCGTTGGGTCGTTGGGTCGCAAAAGGTGGAAAACCGACGAAATGCGACCTCGCGTCCTTGTGACTAGGTCGTTGGGTCGCGGGGTCGCAAAAAGGAGGAAAACCAAATAAATGCGACCTTGCGACCTTGCGACTAGGTCACTGGGTCGCGAGGTCGCAAAAGGCGGAAAAATTGAAGAGGTGCGACCCCGTGACCTTGCGACTAGGTCGCCGGGTCGCGAGGTCGCAAAAGGTGAAAAAATCATAGACGTGCGACCTGCGACCTCGCCAGATCTGTGAGTTATTTGGAGTTTCGCCAGCATCTGCTTGTTCTAAAAATGTCTCCTTGTTTGCTGGGGAAAACCTTGGCTCTTATGTGCAAACAGAGTGGTTCCTCCTATAATAAAATAACACAGGTCACATAAATAATGCTAAGGGAATTTTAATCAATTGTAAGAATGAAAATAACAACTTAGACCCCTGTGTGGTCAACTACTGAATCGTCGGAGAGAATGGCTAGGGTAATATTTCTCTGTATCCTTTCTTCAGTTACCGTAATGCCAATTAGCGTAGCTATGGGCCGAGTTTGGAATGCAAACCCAATGGAACGGAAGTGTTGATTTGGGCAACATGCTGCTTATGTTCTCCACAACGAAAACTATGTCGGGCTCCAATGATACGTTCATCATGTTCGAAAGTTTGTGCCAAGATCTTACTGAGGGAATGCCCCTTCGAAATGGGGTTGATGAGTCTACATGCTGTCATGACAAGTAAGGTGAGGGCGCTGCTCCTTAGTGAAGTTGCAGGAAGGAACGCACTCCGACAAATCTCTTGCCCTTCGAACAGCTTCTGCCTTCGTGGTGGCAAGTCAGGTCATAAGCAGACCAGCACCATTGCTATGCTGCATTCACACGATGTTAACCAAAACAGTCTTCCAAAGAACATCCCATAACGCCGATCTGCTGGTTACTTATTGAGATTTGATGGAAGCACAGATATGAAACAGGTTTCGGTCATGTCGAAGAAATTCGTTTTAACCTGCGGCCTTTTCCTTGTAATAATTTGACACTGAACGCCAAGCTTCCTCGAGTCATCAATTTTGCAGGTGGAAATTTTATCTTGCAACAGAATACTTCTCATCTATCATATCGAGGGATTTGCGACTGTGGAAATACGTCCCATAGCCGTTATTGCACTGGTTAAGATTAGCATTTCGTTTCTCTTGGAGGATCTATATCCTACGGCAATGGCAGAAATGATACAGCTAAATCCGTATGCAATTCAACATGCATTAAAACAAGAGCATGCAGCTTCGAATATCATTTTTGGTCGTGCACTTCGATCACCTCCAGAAACCAGATCTGTCGTTGTGCAAGGTGAATTTTATGTGGTTTCTTCTCCTCTGAGTCGAAACAATCTCTTACACGTATGTATGCCTACAGCGAAATAGTCTAGGGTTCTATTTTCATGCATGCTGATGCTGTGAGCGACCTCGGAGGTTGTCTAACAGAGATAACTTTGCAGGTCGACCATGCTGACTAGGTATGCGGAGGATTCTGAATTATCTTGGTGGATTTAGAAAAAAAATCAAACGGTCGCTTTTTCCGTGAGCCCATTTCTTCTGTGGTGAGCTTATCTTTCCTTCGCGGGCCTGCAACTGAACGTGCTGCCAACAGTCAGGAATAACTCTACGTGGAATGCGAGATCTGGTCAGTAGTGGCAGCCTCAGAAATTCAGCTTCCAACGAGCATGTAATGATAGCATCTTTCTAAACGGGACCAGCGTAGGTTATTAATAGCAAATTCGAAGTGTGATTATATCCTGGAATATCACCCTTGGGGATACGAAATCGGATTTCACGCTGGCTTTTCAGTCCATGACTGCAGTCGCAACGCATAAATCATTCAACTTCTATTCCAACACGACGGTTGCCATGCAGACTGGAGATAGACGCGTTGCAGATTCATCCATGCAGTTCCAACGTGTTATAATATCCCACTGCCATGTGTAAACATACCTTTGGACCATAATAAATATACGCTCCAGACCTCTGCCATCGAACCTTTGCACACCGCTCCTCGTTTTAAAAAATAATACCATTGTATGTATATAGTTGTTGTCAAACAAAAACCCCGCCATCGACGTTGAACTCCATGTGACGTGTCCATGCACGTTTTACGTTGGGTTTCAAACGCAAGGTTGACCGCTCCATGCAACATAAATATTGCACGTTTGACTCCATGCAACGTCGTTGAACCATTGAAAATATAGTAGCACATCGTTTAAATGCATAGCTTTCAATAAATGTTCCAGATAGGCAATAAATTAATTACTTACAACACCCCACATTTAAAATATAGGCACAAAGATATAGCAATTGTCACACGTATGGCTGTGGATGTTTTTTACAGAACTTCTGAAATATTCCCACATAAACAGGTTCACACATAATCAGCAGAATATGCTGAGCAGGACCTTTAATTCAGATGTAGCAATATGGATATTCCTAAGTTAATTTAAATATAATTTGATGTCAATACCATTATCTATGAGAGATTGGACCACAGCTCTTATTTTTCCTTCAAATTTGTCTCTTTATCTAGGAGTATATACTGCAGTGTATACATCAGCCTCTCTTGATCGCTCAACTAAGATTCGACCAATTTCCAAACAAGCAGGAATATCTAACTTAGACCTCAATGCAGCCTTTATGTCATTAGAATTTGTACCTGCAACTGCCACCTGCTTGCTCGTGACCCTGTGTGTAATAGATGCACTAAAAAAGCGCTCTAATATGAAGACATCCAGTGTAAAGGGCTGCATATAGGCAATTTTTCGTTGCTTGAATGATACATGCTTATGTGGGTTTTTTGATATTTTCTCCTTCCTGTAGGTGTATGGTTTACTGTTGTCATCATCCACAAAATCCTCCACGCCAAAAAAAGCTTCTAGGGCCACATAATTCCTTTCCGCTGTGAAACTCTCTTGCATGGACAGGAAAGAAATCTAAATTATATCTGCTTAATTTATGCTCCCCTTTATTCCATATATCTCTGAGTAACCGCTTGAACATTTTACGCTCTGGTAAACCTTGACAGTAAAGTCGTTTTTCTCCTATGCTATGCGCCTTAACATATCTTTGTAGACATACCTGTTGGCTTTAGCTAGTTCAAAAACCAATTTAGTGTGAAAATTATCCCATCTTCTTGTACTTCTTGTGAACAGCTTCTTTTTCAAGTCCGTATAAGTTTTGAGTTTAAGATTGCAGATTGATGTCCTGTCGAGCAAAAATTGTTTTGTAGTGCTTACTACTGGCAAGTTTTGATCGCACAGGCTCTCCCATTTGAACTTACATGCAACGGTCCACCAGGCGTACTATCATATTCTCTTTCACTCATGTTCTATTTAATCATCTTATGACATTCATAACTTATTTAATTCATCGGCAGATAAACCAGATCATAGGCAGAAAAACTGCCTTCGACCTTTTCGCCCATGGGTGACGCACCATAGTTATTACAACACGTTACTATGGGTTTGTTACGATGCTTGATCCACGTTAAACGCAAATTTCGACCAAATATTATATATCTGTTTTCAAAGAATAAAACTCGGCCATAGGAATGGCTACGTCGAACCATAATGCTTTTTCATATCATTTTGACACGCGTTTTAGTTGTAACGTTGACCACCATATATATATATGCCTCAAACATTCCAACATACGACTTAGGCATAAAGGTATTTGATCCTAACTGTAATGTTCCTCTCGACGGTCTTATGTGATTTTGAGATCACATGTGATTGCGCCTAAGCTTAAATATACAACGTCACCTTAGTCCACGGATGTGCCCCCACTAATAATGCTTGCACATAGTTTTATCCACGATCTCCTATGGTTTCGAAACCATATGATTTCTTTGCCTTGGTTTCATCACATCATACTCAAAACAATAACCTTGGTCCATACATTTGCGCCCACCTTATAGCTCGGGTTTAATAGATATTGTTTCTCAAAGGTGTGGTTGATATCCGAAACTCTGTCGTTGGCTTGCCAGCACCACCATGTGGGTTTTCGCACCGCTGCTCGACACGAAAGCACCTTGACTGGGATTGTCATTCAATGTGAGTCTTCTGAGTCCACTTGGTTCACCGGGCTATACTTTGGGCTAGACTAGTCGGGGTGGTGAAATATGTCCCTTCGCGTGCGCCCATCGACATTTAGATGGTATGGTGCAGGATCTGGACATTTCCAAACGGAGCGCTTTTAAGCATCTGGTGCGCACTAGTGAAGAAAGCTTTTGCATTAATGACATAGAAGGTTCTCTCTGATCAACATGTGTCACACTATCCCCCTTTTAACAGTATTGATCGTTTGCTCCTGCTCCTCCCCTGCTCCGCAGATTTGACCTCGTCGTAAGCCCAATTTTATTTCCCTTGATGTCGTGACATGACGGAGGAGTTTGTCACCCGTGGGGTCAACCTGCGTGGGATATCATAATTACTCTTCAATAATGATAACCATAGATAAAACACATGAAACTAACAAGCTTAAGAGAAGCATTCAAACAATACGCTTAATGACCTACAACAGGAGGGCTTTTACTCGTCAATACACACAAGGTTCTCGTTCAAGCTTATGCATGGAAATCTCATTACACATGGCGCGACTGCGGTAACAATGTTTGAGCGTACGCTAGATGATCCCTCCCACATATGGCGTGATTGCAGCGACAACATCAAGTCATGGTGATGAGACAACTCGTGAGGGGTTGGGGATAGGTCGGCGGGATGTTGTTGACTACAGGTCCGGTGAAATACTTTAACGCCTAGGCGAGCAGAGGGGGGAACCCGAAATTTTAAATATATCCAAAATTTTGGGTGGTGTTGTAGCGGCTACAACAAATGGTGAACCACTGGTAGAATCCAGCATCTCTGTCAGTATCACAACACAAGTTTGAGTCCGGATAATGATGCAAGGGAATATTGAACAAGTTCTGCAGGGCACCCTTAGCATTACTTTGGCCCTTACAGATATGCCTAATCCTTGTGCCTCAACTAGGTCTCGCCAATCTAAACACATCAAAGAGAAAGCTCACAGACGCCAGTAGTTTGTTGATGATGTGAAGAGCAAGGCAGTGGGCTTATTATTTTTAGGATTTTTTAAAGTAAGTCTCTGGTGTTGCTCCGCTGCCAGCAGGCCTGGACAGTACCCCGGCGGAGTCACTTCAAGAAATCACAAACGTTGCTCCGCTGCCAGCGAGCCTGGTCAGTACCCCGGTGGAGTCGTTGCATTACCTCTCTGCGCAGGAAGCCTTTCTCGATCCTTTACCCTTATTTGTTTCATGTGCTTACAGCACTTATTTTCATGTGCTCGTGGCACTTATTTTCATGTGCTCATGGCACTTATTTTTCATGGGCGGATGAGGGATCCTGACTTATTTTACGAGCAAGAGAGGTTGTTTCTCGTGTTACAGAAACTGAAAGATATCCTGATTTGGGTTTTCCCTTGTGTCGAACCTTCACATCCCATCTACCACAATAGGTGAAGCGTGCAAAACAGATCATTAAGACGTCCAAGACTATGTTGGGCACAAAGTTTAGACTTACAGGTATGGGCCATTTCAAACTCATTAGGTCTCCCACAATCAACCGGCTCGTATCTCCCAGGCTAAATAATTTTAGACTCATATGCATCTTGTTGAGAATTCGACTTCATTGAATTGTCCTAAGAGAAAGCTGCCTCTTGAGATAGCCACCACAACCTCACGCAAACAATGGGGTTACTGTTTCAGCATTCAGGGCAAACAATATCACAAGGTGATAGGGCTGCAATGAGGGCTCATGAAGTGGCAGGTGATATGACAGAACTGATGTGAGGAAGAGAGCGTACGACGCAATGTAATAGGCGAGGCTCAAGATGCAATGCAACACCATGTGCGAGAATGATCAATCCAGCAGTAAGTGCAAATACAAGCAGTTATTATTTATGCAACAACAACTAACTGAAAAGGAAATGAGAGGAAACTACTTGTAACATGATGATGCCTAAAATATAAATCGTAAACAAAACAACAAACACACTTTTAAATCATGAAGTAAAAATTTAGCAAGTAAACCTAATCAACAACTAACAAATTTTATTAAGATGTCCTATCTAGCCTACACCTAAACTCTAGTTTAACTAATGCTGCGGTGGGGTTATGTAAAATCAGCTTTCCGGTGCAGCCACCACATTAGTTCCTGGCCTGCAAGAATAACAACGATCAGGATCAGAGCTAGTACCCAAAAAAGTGCAGCAGCAACAAAACTTACTTGAGGAGCAGGTGCAACAGCAAGATGATCATAGATACTTACCAAATAACATTCCAGAACAGATTGTGCAGGCTGAATCCCACTCTCATCTTGATAGACAACAATATGTTCTTGAAGCTCAACATTTATCAACGACACACATTCATTCATGCACAATCCTAGGTCTGATGGGCGCTGGGTGAGCCACCGCCTATTTTCAGGCACATCCACTGAATAGGGTTGGTCGAGTTGACCGACAATCTTAACATGGTGTTGAGGACCATCAGTTTTATGGAATGGAAACAATAAGCAAGTGCTAGGCGAATTATAGATGCATGCGCATCCAAGCGTAGAAACCCTAGTTTGGAAAACTCTAGTTAGGGATTGCTCCCGGGTTTGGTCAAGGGTAGGAGGATCCGAATCCGCGTTTATTGGATCCTGAAATTCCTCAATGCCTTGAAAAAACTCTGGACCATTGAGCAAGGGGCTTTCCAACTTTGACTGCTTGGCAAGATCAACAAGCGACTGGATGTGATCATGGATTGTGGTGAGTTGCAAAATGTCAGTGGGCTTTGTATCAATTTGGTCAAATTTTTGCGCGTTAACAGGTTGATAGATCGATATATCAGATTCTTTAGATTCGCCGAGTTGGGGTGGATTCGATGCGGTTATGCTAGCAGGAGTATGGTACTTGGGGATCATCATTTGAGAAATGGTTGGCAGAAGCTGAAGCGCTTCGACTTTCTGATGGGTACTTGAAACTTCCCAAAGTGAATCATCGAATGCTGGTGTCTCCACATGGTCCCAAAAGAGACGTGAGTGACAGTCCTCAAGGGTATGATTGAATATGTTTTCAGATAAGGAGTGATCGCTACAATCATTTATGTGGTCGAGTTGGGTACCTGGCATGTCAGGCTCCCCGAGAGCTACCGACTGGGATGGATCAATAAAGAGGACATCTTGAGGTTGCCTAGACAGACAATTTATCCTATGGCTGTCTAAAGATTCCGAGTGAGAAAGATCAGATCTGAAAGATTCATCGATTTTGAACTGCGATTGCGAAACACCATCTGCGGGCTTAAAATTTTCGCCCATACCAGTACAAGGAAATTTTGAATGTCTCGAAGAAATTGCTGGTGTGGCGGGATCGGGAAACCAACCGGAGAATAATGAACGAACAGATTGAGTCGCAGGGGCGTTAACCCTACAAGGCTTTTCAACACGGGCATCCGTGTCATTCAAAAGACACAATGATCTGGTAGGCCTTGTAAGGGGATCAACTTCATCTGGGATAGGAGTCGATCCATAATCAGTACGTGAACCAGATTTAGGACTAAGTCTAGGGAGACATCGAATGGGCTCGGGGTAGGTTTCATGAGCCAAAAGAGATAATGAGCCACTGGGGTGTTCAGATTCATAATCCGAATGTGAACTAGATTCATAATCCGAATGTGAACTAGATTGATAATCCGAATGTGAACCAGATTCATCATCCGAATGGGAACCAGATTCATCATCCAAATGTGAACCAGATTCATCATCTGAATGTGAACCAGATTCAGGACTAAGTCCAGGGAGACATTGAGTAGGCTCGGGATAGGTTTCATGAGCCAAAATAGATAATGAGCCACTGGGGTTTTCATATTCGGATTTGACATGGTGCGTGAAAGATTCAAAGGTAGTTCAATAGGCTTTATCCTCTTGCCAGTGTCTATCCTTGCTCAGGACTTCCAAGGTCACAACTCCACTCCCAGACAACTCAGGAGGAGGGGCGAGAATATCACAAATAGAAACACTCTCCTTGGAGGCATAAATGTGGTCTGGACTCGACGAGATGGACCGGAAAGCATTAGGGACAAAGTCCGAACAACCGGTATAGGGAACACTAGGATCTAACTGAAATTGCTCAAGGGAAATCACATACTTGAACTATTCACCTAAACATTTCCAATCAACATCCCTCTCAGGGAACTCAAAACAATAATGAACGAATCTGATAAAGAACTCACCTAAAGATTCCTGAGGTTCCATTCTGATGTCATGTAACTTTATCACAACGTTATGAGGATCATACCTGTGAAAAGCTTGTTGTAATTTATGGGCGAGTTGTTCAAACGAATGGATGGAAACTTCCGGCAATGTGCGGCACCATTGCTTAGCGCGACCTTCCAGGGTGAGGAAGAAAAGCAAACACATCAAACCCTCATCGTCAATTTCATAGCACTCACCGAAGTCACAAAAATATGAACAATGTTGGGTTATGGACACCCCATTTTCACCATCAAATTTTAACTGGGACAAGTGATACATAAGTTCATCGGAGATGAAGTATCCAGGCTCATAAAACTCTGACAAACATCTCGGGAGAATGATTTGGGAACGAGACATTACAGATATGAGATTAACTGCAGGCTCTAAGGGCTCAGCTTGTCATCTGGCCCCCCCCTTCTAGTTAACCATATGGTCGGAGGTTCGAGCCCTCCTTCTAGCGCCAATTCTGTTGACGGGAAAATCTGTCCGGCCAACAGCAGGGGATCTCCCCGGTAAAAGGTCCCAATTAGACCTTGAACTGTTTGGAATAGGGATCCCGTCCGGGGTGTGGGTCTGGCTACCACTGATTCCTCCTTTGCTTTAGGTCTCTCTTAAACTCTATAAAACAGTGGATACACACCTAATCAACTGATACAAGACATATGATTGATGCATTAAACACATATATAACACTATGCGTAGCGGGACAATTAATAAAGCATACACGCCGGAGGAGGTGTCGTTAGCAACACATCTTTGGGGTTATGCTTGTAAGGTATCTGACCACAAAAGAAATAGTTCTTTATGGCGAGATGCCCCTTTACTTTCTGAAAGATAAAACGAAATGCTAATAAAATAGTTCATTAACATTCATTAAGAGAGCCGATGGTAAACTGAACATCATTGACACAACACAGATAGCCATGACGCATAAATGATGACATGAAGAGTGCAGTTTCATTAATCATAGGATGTTTGAAACTGTACAATGAAATACACATAGTGTTCGCACAGCAAAGCACATCAGGTCCATAGGGAGTTTTTCAAAATGCTTGTATTCATGTTTCAATGTGTAATCCTTTGGTAATACAATATATTCAATTCGAGTCCCAAACCAAAAGCCATTTTACAAGCTCCCGAAGGAGTATTTATAAAAAAAAACCTGCCCTTTGGGCTTCCTTGACCTTTCATCTTCCTGACCGTAGGGCTGCCTTGCGACCCAGTCCTTTTGCGACCTGCGACCTGAGCCGCTGTTGCGACCTGCGACCTGGCTGTTGTTGTGACCTGCGACCTGCCTTGGTCACGGGGTCGCAAGTTGTAAGAAAATGAGAGAATGCGACCTTGCGACCTTGCGACTAGGTCACTGGGTCGCAGGGTCACAAAAGGTGGAAAAAACATAGATATGCGACCTTGCGACCTTGCAACTAGGTCGCTGGGTCACTGGGTCGCAATAGGTGGAAAACCGACGAAATGCGACCTTGCGACCTTGCGACTAGGTCGCTGGGTCGCAGGGTCGCAAAAAGGAGGAAAACCAAAGAAATGCGACCTTGTGACCTTGAGACTAGGTCGCTGGGTCAGGAGGTCGCAAAAGGCAGAAAAAACTAAAGAGGTGCGACCCTGCGACCTTGCGACTAGGTCGCTGGGTCGCGGGGTCGCAAAAGGCGAAAAAATCACAGACGTGCGACCTGCGACCTCGCCAGATCTTCGAGTTATTTGGAGTTTCGCCAGCATCTTCTTGTTCTGAAAATGTCTCCTTGTTTGCTAGGGAAAACCTTGGATCTTATGTGCAAACAGAGTGGTTCCTCCTGCAATAAAATAACACAGGTCACATAAATAATGCTAAGGGCATTTTAATCAATTGTAAGAATGAAAATAACAACTTAGACCCCTGTGTGGTCAACTACTGAATCGTCGGAGAGAATGGCTAGGGTAAGCTTTCTCTGTATCCTTTCTTCAGTTACCGTAATGCCAATTAGCGTAGCTATGGGCCGAGTTTGGAATGGAGACCCAATGGAACGGAAGTGTTGATTTGGGAAACATGCTTCTTGTGTTCTCCACAACGAAAACTATGTCGGGCTCCAATGATACGTTCATCATGTTCGAAAGTTTGCGCCAAGATCTTACTGAGGGAATGCCCCTTCGAAATGGGGTTGATGAGTCTGCATGCTGTCATGACAAGTAAGGTGAGGGCGCTGCTCCTTAGTGAAGTTGCAGGAAGGAAAATCTCTTGCCCTTCGAACAGCTTATGCCTTCGTGGTGGCAAGTCAGGTCATAAGCAGACCAGCACCATTGCTATGTTGCATTCACACAATGTTAACCAAAATAGTCTTCCAAAGAACATCCCATAACGCCGATCTGCTGGTTACTTATTGAGATTTGATGGAAGCACAGATATGAAACAGGTTTCGGTCATGTCGAAGAAATTCGTTTTAACCTGCGGCCTTTTCCATATAATAATTTGACACTGAACGCCAAGCTTCCTTGAGTCATCAATTTTGCAGGTGGAAATTTTATCTTGCAACAAAATATTTCTCATCTATCATATCGAGGGATTTTCCACTGCGGAAATATGTCCCGTAGCCATTATTGCACTGGTTAAGATGAGCGTTTCGTTTCTCTTGGAGGATCTGTATCCTACGGCAATGGCAGAAATGATACAGCTGAATCCATATGCAATTCAACATGCATTAAAACAAGAGCATGCAGCTTCGAATATCATTTTTGGTCGTGCACTTCGATCACCTCCAGAAACCAGATCTGTCATTGTGCAAGGTTAATTTTATGTGGTTTCTTCTCCTCTGAGTCGAAACAATCTCTTACACGTATGTATGCCTGCAGCGAAATGGTTTAGGGTTCTATTTGCATGCATGCTGATACTGTGAACGACCTCGGAGGTTGTCTAACAGAGATAACTTTGCAGGTCGACCATGCTGACTAGGTATGCGGAGGATTCTGAATTATCTTGGTGGATTTAGAAAAAAAATCAAACGGTCGCTTTTTCCGTGAGCACATTTCTTCTGTGGTGAGCTTATCTTTCCTTCGCGGGCCTGCAACTGAACGTGCTGCCAACAGTCAGGAATAAATCTACGTGGAATGCGAGATCTGGTCAGTAGTGGCAACCTCGGAAATTCAGCTTCCAACGAGCATGTAATGATAGCATCTTTCTAAACGGGACCAGCGTAGGTTATTAATAGCAAATTCGAAGTGTGATTATATCCTGGAATATCACCCTTGGGGATACGAAATCAGATTTCACGCTGGCTTTTCAGTCCATGACTGCAGTCGCAATGCATAAATCATTCAACTTCTATTCCAGCACGACGGTTTCCATGCAGACTGGAGATAGACGCGTTGCAGATTCATCCATGCAGTTCCAAAGTGTTATAATATCCCGCTGCCATGTGTAAACATACCTTTGGACCATAATATATATACGCTCCAGACCTCTGCCATCGAACCTTTGCACACCGCTCCTTGCTTTAAAAAATAATACCATTGTATGTATATAGTTGTTGTCAAACAAAAGCCCCGCCATCGACGTTGAACTCCATGCGACGTGTCCATGCATGTTTTACGTTGGGTTTCAAACGCAAGGTTGACCGCTCCATGCAACGTAAATATTGCACGTTTGACTCCATGCAACGCCGTTGAACCATTGAAAATATAGTAGCATATTGTTTAAATGCATAGCTTTCAATAAATGTTCCAGATAGGCAATAAATTAATTACTTACAACACCCCACATTTAAAATATAGGCACAAAGATATATAAATTGTCACACGTATGGCTGTGGATGTTTTTTACAGAACTTCTAAAATATTCCCACATAAACAGGTTCACACATAATCAGCAGAAGATGTTGAGCAGGACCTTTAATTCAGATGTAGCAATATGGATATTCCTAAGTTAATTTAAATATACTTTGATGTCAATACCATTATCTATGAGAGATTGGACCACAGCTCTTATTTTTCCTTCAAATTTGTCTCTTTATCTAGGAGTATATACTGCATTGTATACATCAGCCTCTCTTGATCGCTCAACTAAGATTCGACCAATTGCCAAACAAGCAGGAATATCTAACTTAGACCTTAATGCAGCCTTTATGTCATTAGAATTTGTACCTGCAACTGCCACCTGCTTGCTCGTGACCCTGTGTGTAATAGATGCACTAACAAAGTGCTCTAATATGAAGACATCCAGTGTAAAGGGCTGCATATAGGAAATTTTTCGTTGCTTGAATGATACATGCTTATGTGGGTTTTTTGATATTTTCTCCTTCCTGTAGGTGTATGGTTTACTGTTGTCATCATCCACAAAATCCTCCACGCCAAAAAAAGCTTCTAGGGCCACATAATTCCTTTCCGCTATGAAACTCTCTTGCACAGACAGGAAAGAAATCTAAATGATCTCTGCTTAATTTATGCCCCCCTTTATTCCATATATCTCTGAGTAACTGCTTGAACATTTTACACTCTGGTAAACCTTGACAGTAAAGTCGTTTTTCTCCTATGCTATGTGCCTTAACATATCTTTGTAGACATACCTGTTGGCTGTAGCTAGTTCAGAAACCAATTTAGTGTGAAAATTATCCCATCTTCTTGTACTTCTTTTGAACAGCTTCTTTTTCAAGTCCGTATAAGTTTTGAGGTTAAGATTGCAGATTGATGTCCTGTCGAGCAGAAACTGTTTTGTAGTGCTTACTACTGGCAATTTTTGATCGCACAGGCTCTCCCATTTGAACTTACATGCAACGGTCCACCAGGCGTACTATCATATTCTCTTTCACTCACGTTCTATTTAATCATCTTATGACATTCATAACTTATTTAATTCATCGGCAGATAAACCAGACCATAGGCAGAAAAACTGCCTTCGACCTTTTCGCCCATGGGTGACGCACCATAGTCATTACAACACGTTACTATGGGTTTGTTACGATGCTTGCTCCACGTTAAACGCAAATTTCGACCAAATATTATATATATGTTTTCAAAGAATAAAACTCGGCCATAGGAATGGCTACGTCGAACCATAATGCATTTTCATATAATTTTGACCCGCGTTTTAGTTGTAACGTTGACCACCATATATATATATGCCTCAAACATTCTAACATACGACTTAGGCATAAAGGTATTTGATCCTAACTGTAATGTTCCTCTCGACGGTCTTATGTGGTTTTGAGATCACATGTGATTGCGCCTAAGCTTAAATATACAACGTCACCTTAGTCCATGGATGTGCGCCCACTAATAATGCTTGCACATAGTTTTCTCCACGATCTCCTGTGGTTTCGAAACCATATGATTTCTTTGCCTTGGTTTCATCACATCATACTCAAAACCATAACCTTGGTCCATACATTTGCACCCACCTTATAGCTCGGGTTTAATAGATATTTTTTCTCAAAGGTGTGGTTGATATCCGAAGCTCTGTCGTTGGCTTGCCAACACCACCATGTGGGTTTTCGCACCGCTGCTCGACACGAAAGCACCTTGACTGGGATTGTCGTTCAATGTGAGTCTTCTGAGTCCACTTGGTTCACCGGGCTATACTTTGGGCTAGACTAGTCGGGGTGGTGAAATATGTCCCTTTGCGTGCACCCATAGACATTTAGATGGTATGGTGCAGGATCTGGACATTTCCAAACGGAGCGCTTTTAAGCATCTGGTGCGCACTAGTGAAGAAAGCTTTTGCATTAATGACATAGAAGGTTCTCTTTGATCAACATGTATCACACTATCCCCCTTTTAACAGTACTGATCGTTTGCTCCTGCTCCTCCCCTGTTCCACAACTTTGGCCTCGTCGTTGAGCCCAATTTTATTTCCCTTGATGTCGTGACACGACTGAGGAGTTTGTTACCCGTGGGGTCAACCTGCGTGGGATATTACAACATCATAATTACTCTTCAATAATGATAACCACAGATAAAACACGTGAAACTAACAATCTTAAGAGAAGCATTCAAACAATATGCTTAATGACCTACAGCAGGAGGGCTTTTACTCGTCAATACACATAAGGTTCTCGTTCAAACATATGCATGGAAATCTCATTACACATGGCACGACTGCGGTAAGAATGTTCGAGTGTACGCTAGATGATCCCTCCCACATATGGCGTGATTTCAGTGACAACATCAAGACAACTCGTGAGGGGTTAGAGATAGGTCGGCGGGATGTCGTTGACTCCAGGTCAGGTGAAAGACTTTAACGCCTAGGCGAGCAGAGGGGGAACCTGAAATTTTAAATATACCCAAAATTTTGGGTGGTGTTGTAGCGGCTACAACAGATTCCAACAGAATTTCTCTACCAAATTTCTTCCTTCTCAAGCACTAGTATCTGTGCTCAATTTATAGATGAGATGAAGGTAGTTTCACAATCAATGACTTTCTAATAATAGGCAAGACATTTTCCCAAGCTCATAGGTGTTGAATGGACATATGGATTCGAAGTTTGACACATGTGCACTCTTCTAGAAGGCACTAGCCATGTGGAGATTCCTAAACAATGATAATTTCTCTCCCAATTGACCAACGCACCCTTGAGTGTCGGGAAGTGCTTTGCATAGCACCCTTGAATGGAGGTAGCATTTACCTAGCTAAAGTGGTGAGTATGGATACTAGCTTAAACCTGGAACTAGAATCAGCTAATCACAACAAGTATAAGCATAACATGTGAAGTATGATTACGAGCTTCCAGTTCCTCTCCCTTTTGGTCGAGCAATGAATTCCTTATAATGATCGTGAGTCAAATGAAGAAGTTTGTGATCGTGATTCTGATTGTGATTCATTTTTTGGGGTGAATAATTTGATCCTGTAGATCCAGTTGAAGCACCAAATGTTGATCTTCTACAGCGAACTGAAGAACCGCTCGTGTTGCATATGCAAAGTAGTTAGTCCCTTGAGAGACTGTGTTGGTGAGCTCATAGGTGATATAACATGTACTGCATATCTTGGAAACCTTGCAATGGAAGTCATGGATGATTTGTTCTTGTTCTTTGTCTTAGGGCATGTAGCAACTGAAATGATAGGGGATGATAGACCCTATTCATTGGTTTTGGGGATGATGTCTAGTTTAACCATGTCATTGGGAATGGTGCCCAAATTGACCTATAACACACTGATAACCCAAAAATATGAAAGAGTAATAAACAAAGTTTCAGAGGGGCAGATTAATTAATTACGATGTTTATGTCTTGGCCTGGAGATGTAAACCAAGAACTCTTCGATTTAGGTGTGTGTGTGTGTGTGCAAGCTATGTGTTAATTTTAATTAAGCCCAGACGGTTGTATAAAGAAAAATGAAAAAATGTTGAATAATTGTAAATAAAACTAAAACGATAGAAAAATAAACAACTAAAGATGCATAAATTCAAACCAAAAGAAGGATTCCCAAAAAACTATTCCAAGAGGCAAGAAAAATTTACTCAAAACACACAATATGGCCAAAATATATAAGTTCTAAGGGACAAGGATCTAATGACTCAGATCTGTTGGGAAAGGTGTAGAAAATAGCAAGAAACCAGAGGGGAAAATGTTGCAAAAAAGGAGGTGAAAGGTTAAAAACCTAAGGGAAACAAGGGGGACCCTAAGGGAAAGACCAAAAAAAACTCAAAAGGGGGTTTTGGATGCACTAATAACCAATTTAAAAGGATCTGAAAGAAGGATATATCAAACCCTAAACAATGGTTAAAAACGCTGCAAAATATCAGACTACCTACTTAGCTAAACCCCTCCTAAAAATGTGGAAGCGTACTAAAACCCTAAGGGGTTGGTCCTACTTCAAGGAGAAAAACTAAGCATATGCCGGCCTTAGATGGGCTGAGACAGAGATCAGACGACCCTGAACAGTGGTTGCGGAAAACCATGAGAATCACAGAAAAATCCCATAAAAGGTTGTAGCTCACAGGTATTGACCTGTTAGCTGTTGAAATCGTAGTTTATGGCCCCACAAGTGCGACCATACCTTGAAATCTCAAGTTCTGGGCTGAAAAGTGCGAGCTATTATTTTGGGATCCTCGGGCGGCAAGTTGCGGAAAAAATTGTTGTATCAGGCGCGGCTGATACCTGTTACCTGCGGAAAACACCCAAAAACACCTAGAAGTTAGAATTGTAACTTTTTTAGGGCATAAAATGGAAAAACAACATTAAGAGACTAAAAATAGCTTAATAAAACCCCTAGTTAATGAAGCAGCTGGTCATGCAAGAATTCAAATAAAATGTAGTGGAGTCGCCAATTGATAGCATAAATTCTTAGCGCAAGTGTACGAAAATAAATCACTTTAGCTGTGTGTGAAAAACAACCCTAACAATAAATATGGTTGCTTAACTTCCTTAGATCTGCAATAGATAGTCGAAACAAATGCAATAAAAACCCAGATCTATGTAGTAGAAGTAGTTAAATAGTAAAATGAAATAAGAGTTTCTCCAGATATCCAATGGACAAGACAAGATATATAAAGAATTTTATATGTATTAACACCTGGGAAGGGAACACAGAATGATGTTACCAGTCCCCCTAATTTGGATGGGTTCTTGGTTGTCCTCAACACTTCAGATCTAGAATTTTCTCTCTCTCAATGGTGTAGAAAGCCCAAGACGTTTTGAACTCTATGGGAGCTCAAGAAGCAAAATAGTAATAAAAGTGATCAAAGTATGACTATGACAAAAGGATCAAAGTATGGCCATGATAAAAGGATAAAAGGTAAATAATGAATGTAAAACCCTCTTATTTATAACAAAATATTGAGTTATCCTTGATAATGGTGCATAATAAAATATTATTAACCAAGGTCTAGATCTGACTTCTTGGAATATTTTATTATATTTTGTTGGAGAGAAGAAATTTAAATTGGTTAAATCCCTTTATTTAGAAATAATAAACAAATAAATGATTTATTTATCATTTCACAAATGGGGTTAAGGAATAATTTAACAAATAATGATTTATTTTATTATTCCTAAATGATTTAGTCAAATTTAACAAGGATTATTAATTAAATAATGATTTAATTAATTATTCCTAGAGAATAATAAGATAAATCATTATTTATCTAACTATTTCTCATTAATTGGGCTAAATATGACCAGGAATATTATTTAAATAGTGGTTTAATTAATTATTTCTAGAGGAACACCAAATAAATAAGGATTTATTTAATTATTCCTCATGGGGTTTCCTGTTTGAACCATAAATAACTTAATAAAATGTGGTTTATTAAATTATTTCTTATAGTGAAAGAAATTTTACTATGGTAAAATTCGTCTTACATGTTGTACTTCGATCCATCTAATTGTAAATGGTTAGATGACCAAAAATAGGTGTAACAGATGCTTCATCAAAATCATGATATTTCTTTTCATATTTTTGTAATTGATCCTCTAACTCTTTATTCTTTCTTCTATGTCTATCTATTTCTTTTAGAGGAAAAACAAGCTCACCCTTAAGCTATTTCTTACCTTCAACTTCTTCCTCTAAGTCTGAATCTTTGTTTTTATGATTAGTAGCTTGAGAATTCATGGATTTTTCTTCTTTATCTCCCCTTGAGATAGGTTGTGCTTCCTCTACATCTAACTCATCACTGGAGTAATCACAAGCTTTGAAGTATCCTGTCTTATTTGAATCTTTAGGGACTACTTACTTCTGGATCGACTTTTCTAAATTTGTTTCATTTTAAGTGTGAACTTCATCTCCCCTGTAGATTATTTTCAACTTGTCCCAAATTTCTTTAGCAAAGTCACAATAAATCACCTTATCAGAATATGATTTATATAGGCCACGGAAGATGATATCCATGGTTTATGTATTATGATTATCATCCATCCTTCCATCCACTACACATTTTCACATATAAATTCCATGAGATTTTATAATATTACTCATTATTATCTTCCAGAAAGCATACTCTAGTCCATCCAACGATGGATTTCTGAGTGTGTAAGATTCATCATAACCAGCCATGGTCCCTTTGAGATCCACCTTTCAGTGGTTAGACTATCAATAAAATAACATACTTTGATACCAATTATTGGAATTAAAAATTATACTAAGAGGGGGTTGAATCAGTATAATGACATTTTTTACTTATTTAATTTCATTCCTACAAGAGACACCAATCCCCTCTACTACAAGATTTGTAGTCACCAACCTACTTTCTTGCTTCTTTACAATGTTTGTTTTTTTCTTATTATTTCACTAAGAATTCCTTATACTTTTTTCTTCACCAACTTTGGTACTTTCTTCTACCTTCACCATGTCTACCTACTTATTTTTCCTTCACCAAGTATACTTCTCCCAGAACTTGTTGTGTTTGGTTGTTTGAAGAATTTTTCAGAAGCATTTTGAAAGCCTAATTTTCTTCAGCCATATATCCAATGATTATAATGAATCAAGGTTTAAAACTTTAATAACATGTACATGAGTATATTCTCTATATATCCACCATATTTCATGATCTGAAACATCACAAAACAAAAGTTATAGAAAAAATTCTTATTTTTCCTATTTGAAGAAGATTTCAAAATAATTCTAGAATCCTAAATTCCTTTGGCCATATCTCAAAAAATATAGGGAATAAAGCTCTGAAACTTAAACCATGGGTACATTAAAATCTTATATATATCTCCCATAAGTTTCATAGTTTGAAACATCACATAACGCAAGTTACAGCGAAAATTCCAAGATGACTCATTCACTCCATAAATCAAATTTTTTCTTGTAGTTTTAGATTCCAAGAATTACCCCAAAATTTATTCCTCAACCCCCCTTGAAACCTCTGGTCTATTATTCAATGAAATTATGTTAAAATGAACTCATATTTCATTTATTTATAGTGTTTTTATGATGACTTATGTGTTTGACTTGTAAAACTAGTTGGGTTGGCTTGCTTGTACTTTGGATGGGTCATCCTAACGAAATATTCCATATCTCCTCATTCATAAGGAATTATGAGGGAGTGTCATATACCATTGGAAAGATCATAGAATAATATTTAAAATGATATATATTATTCTCCCATTTGAAATTAATTTGAGTAAAGGTTTCTTCAAATATAGGGTATCCAAATGGGGCATATTTGTATTTTGGTCGACTCGTCTTAACAATATATTTCATATCTCCTAATTCTTATGAAGTTAGAGGGAGTTTGATATACCATTGGAAATATATTAAAATAATATTTACAAACATATATCCTATGCTCCCATTTGAGATATATAATCGCATTAAAAGTTCTTCAAATATAAAGTATCCAATTGGGGCATCAAAATTCCAAAAACAATATTTCCAACGACCTTTGTTTTCTCGTCTTAATCTTCAACATAGGTAGTCTCCCCGTGTATTAGACATCAATGAAAATAATATTTATATCATGGTGCACGCAAATTCTCTCATGAGGTTGGTTATTAATTTTCTTGGGAAATAACAATGTGAATGGATTAACTATTCTTCAATGCCAAAAAGCATCTTTTCTCTTAATGTATTTATTAAAAAAAATTCTTGAGTATTTGAGAAAAGTGTCCCAAAATTATGTAGACACCCTTATAAGGTATAAGGGTTTAGTAAGGGAACCATTAGGGAAGTAGTGATTTATGTAGCATGTCTGAGATAATACATACTTACCACTCTCCATATTATCCATTTCCAATATTTTCTTTTTAGTCGTTGCTCATGGGGATTGGCACCTTAAATATCCATCCTTGAGTCAGGGCCTTGAAACCTAGACCTAAATTTTGATTCAGTTGAATTATATTTAAAATAATATAAAATCCATAATTAAATAAAAATTTAAAATTTAAAATATGGTTAGAACATTATTTAGTTCATTGGAAAATTATTAGCATGAGATCTAGCCCCTTCATTAGGCATCACCTAGTTTTTCAAGCATTTAATGTTTCATATAAAGAAATAAAATTTTAAATTCTCAACCTTGATGAGTGATAAACTTATACATCTCAAAGTGGTATTGAAAAAATACAAAAGCAAACTTTGGCTCCCAATTTATGCATCGAATAGATACAAAAGTTGTACCATAGGGGTGCAAAACTCAAGCCAAGGAAAGGGATAACTCATGTCACCATTATTTCTCCCTCATTATATCAATACACTTAGGCTTTAGGACTCCCACTCCCCTCCCCCACAATTATTTGGTCACATGTCGATGGAACTGAACCTTGTCTTTCCCACTCTGTAGTCGTCATTATCACACACACCTATGGATTGATTATTGGATTCACAATTTTACGGCGAGTAGGAGGGAATTAGTATAACAAAAAATTTTACTTATTTAAAAATTCAAACATCATAAAAAATCAATCTCATAAACTATAAAAGTAACACAAGGTATATATGGAAACCCTTATGGGAGAAAACCACAAAAATTATGTGTATGAAGGATCTTGTAGGAACCAACCTATTATTACATTAACTTGTAGGCACCAACCTATGGGAGACACAAATTCCCTCTATTTATTTGTATGAACCAACCTACAACACACACAAATCCCCTATATTTATTTCTAAGCACTATCCTATAGAAGACACCAATCCCCTATACCTCTTTGTATGCACCAACCTAAATGAGACACCAATCCCTTCTTTTGCTTTGTAGCCACCAAGTTACTTCACTAAGTATGATTACTTCTCCACAATTTTTGTTACCTGCTTCTGCATTCACCAATTTTTCTTTTTATTTTTTCCTTCACTAGGTTTGTTAGTTGCTTGTGCCTTGACTAGGTCTAATTGTTACTTCAGCTTTCACTAGGTATACTTCTCCCAAAACTTGTTCCTTTTGGATTCTTCTCAAGAATCAATTTGCACAAAATTCCATGTATTCAATTTTGAAAATATGATTTTGAATTTCTACCTCATGTACCTAGATATCTCTTCTTTGCATCCTCCATATTTCATAGTCTAAAACATCTCAGAAAGAAAATTATAGAAAAAATTCCCAAGTGACCTATTTAAAGCAATTTTTAGGACAATTCAAGAACACTAAATTACTCATATAATATCTTTGAAATTATAGAAAAAAAAAAGATATGAATTTTCTACCACATGTACCTTGAGATCTTTTCAATGTCTCCTCCATATTTCACCACTAGAAACATCTCAAAAATAAAGGTTTACTAAAATTCCAAGCTAACATGTTTGATGCATGTTTCGGGATCATTCAATAACACTAAATTTTCAGATCATATATCCTAAATTATAGTAAAAAAAGTTCTAAAATTTATGTCACAAGTATATTGAGATATCTTCTCTATCTCCTCCAAATTTCACATTAGAAAATATCTCAGAAATAAAGTTATAGAAACATTCGAAGCTAACCTATTTTAAGTGTCTTTAGGAGAATTCAAGAACACTAAATTCATATGATAATGTATCAAAAGTTATATCAAAACAAGGTATAAAATTTCTACCACAAGCATCTTGATATATCTCCTCTCTCTACTCCAAATTTCACAGTCTAAAACATCACAAAAAGTAATTTAAAGCGAAAATACCAAGTTAACCTATTTCAAACATATTTCAAGAACATTGAGGAAGCTTAACTTTCCTAGAGAATATCTCTGAAATATAGTGAACCAAGGTCTAAAATTTTAACCAAATGTATGTAGATAATCTATTTGTATCATATATGTTTCACGGTTTAAAACATCCTAGAATAAAATCTATAGTGAAAATGCCAAACTTACTTGTTTGAATAAAAAATTAGGATAATTTAGGAATCCTAACTTCCTTGGAGCATATCTCTAAAATTATAGCAAAAAAATCTCTAAGTGACATATTTAAAGAAATTTTTAGGAGAATTCAGGAACACTAAATTCCTCATATGATATCTTCAAAATTATAGAAAAAAAAACAAAAACAAAAAAAAATCTACCACATGTACATGAAGATCTTCTTTCTCGATCCTCCGAATTTCATGATCTAAAACATCACAAAAGAAAATCTACAACAAAAAATCAAAGATGACTTTTTCACCCCATAAATCACATTTTTTCTTCGACCTTTAAACTCAAAAAATTACCCCAAAATTATTCCTTACATCCTCTTGTGAATCTCAAATACCCTCTTACTTTTATACACCTCAAATGAACTTGTATATCCTTTGCTTCTATTTTTTCTACGTTCACTTATGGCTCCAACTTGTAAAATTGGTCGAGTCAACCGAATTGTACTTTGGTTGGGTCATCCTAAAGAAATATTTCATATATAATAATTCATATGGAGTTATATGGAGTTCAATATACCATTTGGAAGGTCTTGGAATAATATTTCCAACCATATATACTATGCTCCAACTCGAGCTATGAAATTAGAGTAAAACTTCATTTAAATATAGGGTATACAAATTGGGCATCAAAAGTTTAAAAGAAAATTATCTCCAACAATATTTATTTTTCAATATTTATCTTGGACATAATTATCCTCCCCCTCTTTGACATCAATGACAATAATACCCCCATTTTTCATTAATGTAAATCGTTATTCAATTATGCAATACTACTAAATAAATCCCCTTTTCTGCAATTCTCCTCGTGCCTGCAACTTCTCCCCCTTTCACATCAATGGATAAGGGATTCTCCCCTAAGCTTATACTTCTCCTTATATTTAACTATTATTTTATCCACAACTTTTCTTAGTGTCTACAACTCTTCCTCTTTTTACAATATTTCTTAGTGACTGAAATTGTTACCCCTATCTATTATCTCTCCTTATGTCACAATATTCCCCCTCTTAACATCATGAAAAATGGTTTCTTTTACATCTAGATGCATTTTCTTCCTACATTATGTTAATAGCAAAACAATCACTTCCTTTTATTACTTACTTTTCTTCTATCTGCAACTAGGCCACCCCTGTCAAGGTTGTGTCTATATATCCTTGCATGCAATATTTCCTCTTATGTAACTATGATCTCGATATTGCTCCCCTATACTAGAACTTCCTCTTACTTCTTTTAGGGACTACTTCCCCTAGGCTTATGCTTTCTTTTGTCTACAACTTAACTCCTTTGATTGCAATATAACTCATTTTCTTGTAAAGAGATGCTCCCTTGAACTCATGCTTCTCCTTATTTAAAACTCTCCCCCTTTTTTAATATCAAGATCAAGATGTTTCTCCCTATAAACTTATGTATTTTGACCTGAACTTATGCATTTTTGTGCATTGTTTTTAATTGAAATGCATCATTTACCTCAATTTATATTGTTGATTCATATCCTACAAAATTTCCATTTCATCATTCTTCTCCTACACCTCACTCCCAAAAGCTCACATCTTCTTAATGTGGCATGAAGTGTTGTAATCTCTTACTTCTCTATTACTAATGAGATTGGATATAAATTACTCCCAAATTTTGTATTAGATATTCAAAATTCTCCCTAGGCATTAAATATATGTGCAGTCTATTCCTTGGTAGTAATTTATTCCATATTAACACTTTGTTCAACTACTTGCTCTCTTAAAAGTGATACTTGATGGGAATGTGTGTTATCATTGAATGCATCATAGGGTTATTTGAAATGTTGATTGTACTTGTATTATCACAGATAATTTATATTGGATGATCATATTTTAATCTAACATCCTTCAGCATCTACTTCATCTAAAGATCTTGAGTACAATATGTTGTTGCAACAATATATTCAGCTTCAACTATGGATAGGGATATTTAGGGTTTTTTTTTTTAAACCATGATCCCATATAATTTCCCAAAAATAATGCTCCCCCACTTATATTTTTCCTACCATTTACACTTCCTACCCAATCTACATATGTATATGTTATTAAATTAAAGAATTTTCTTCTTGAATACCATAGGCCAAATACAGGAGTGTCATTTAAATATCTAAATAGTCTCGTAACTGCTTGCACATGAGTCTCCTTTGGAAAAAATTGAATTCTTGCAACCAATGCTACTGCTTGCATAATATATGGTCATAATGTCAGAAAATATAGTAATTTTCCAAGCATTGACTTGTACAAAGTTTGATTTGCATCAGGGGATCATTTTTGTTCAACATTCATCTTGTGACCATGGGTGTCTTGACAAGTGCACAATTTTCCTTCCCAAATTTCTTCAACATGTCCTTAATCTATTTAATTTGGCATATTAATATTCATTTACTATATTGAACAACTCACAAACCTAGAAATAATGAAAATTCGCCCAATGTGGACATTTCCTATTATTTTTTTATTTATTCTGCAAACCTCTTTATCATTGTGTCAACATCAGTTCCAAAATTAATATCATCTACATTTACTAAAATGATTAACAAATTTTCAATATCTATTTTGATATAAAGGTTGTTGTATGTTACTTCTCTATTGAATCCTTGATATTGTAGTTACTTTTCAAGTCTTGAGTACCAAGCCCTTAGAGCTTGTTTTAGACCATACGATGCTTTCCTCAATTTTCACACATCATTTTTATTTTATGACAATTGGTATAATTCAGGGAGCTCTACATATATTTATTCTTCCAAGTTACCATTTAGGAAGTATGAATTAGCATCCATTTGATAGACTTTAAATTTTTTGAAACAGACAAAGACCAAAAACATTTTGATGGATTCAAGTCTAGCTACTAGAGAAAAAGTTTCTTCCAAATAAACACCTTCCACTTGTGCATACCCTTTTCAGACTAATCAATATTTATTCCTCACCACCTATCTATCCTCATTTAGTTATTTCATGCTGACCCAATTAGTGCCAATTAAATTATTATATTCTGGTCTAGGAATAATTTCTAATGTATGTTTTTTCTCAATCTAATCTAGCTCTTCATCCATAGCATTGATCCAATGCTTATATTTACTAGATTCGAAAAAAGTATTCTGTTCTTTTAGGAAAACAATGCAAAGTTGACAGGCCCTGGTGTGCTTATCAATTTCCTTCTAATTTTAAATCTTGACTCCTTATTACCAAGGAATTTATCTTTTGGATGAAACTTTTGAACATATATTAATGGAGCCTTTGGATGAGGAATTTTTTCCCCTTCCTCTTCTTCCTCTAGTTCTTCTAGTTTTCCCTCTTCATGTTCTTTGTTGATTATCTCCCATGATCCTTCAGTTATTTTTTGTTTTTCTTTATGAGGTAATTCTTCATTTACTCTTACATCAAAGTTATCTTTATTTATTTATGTAGCACTTTCTTCCAAATATATTTAATTTTTTAATTTTAGTTTTTCTACCTTTCCATAACTCATTAGGAATATCATTTTTGTTTACTCTAATTTATGCTTTATTCAAAATGTAGACAGTATTATATATTGTTTTTTCAAAACTATTTCTAGTAGATTGGCTTCATTGACAATTGTTCTTTCCATTACCTACACCATTCTATTCTTTCTTTCAAGAAATCACTTTTCTATGGAGTCCTTTCCACTAACAACTCTCTTCAAATCCCATGATTTTCACAAAATTCATTGAATTAATTAGAGGTAAACTCACCTCCCCTATATGATCTTAGCAAATTGATTCTCAATTCAATCTCATTTTCAATCATAGATTTGAAAGCTTTGAATTTTTCAAATGCTTCATACTTATCTTTAAGTAATGTGTGACACATGCCATCCTTCTGTAATCATCAACAAAAATCATAAAATATATCTTGCATTTTAATTTGTATTTCCTTCCTAACCTGTAGATATCCGTATGAATAAGTTCTCATGTATTTGATTATGAATATTTTTTTGTCTTCAACCTAACCCTTTTCTACTTCCCATGCTAACATGGCTTAAAAATAGTGTCATTTGGTTTTCAAATATTCACCATGTCTCTTACTAGTTGTGTTTTGTTGATTTTTATTAGGTTGTTAAATCTTATATGACCCAAACTCTATGCCATAACAAAATCTCATCCATTTGCCCTTGCAATATTTTTATTTACTCCATCTAATATATATACATTACTTTAGGTACTAGTTCATACAGAGATTGACAGTAAGGGGCTTTTACTGGTTATTTCACCTTTACTAGAAAGGATGAAACCAGAGGCTACCTGGCCCACAAACTAGCTCTGCCTAAAGAAATAAAATGTAATCACTGTAATAGATCTGATCAATGAAAGTATTTTTTTATGTGCAAAGTATTCATTAATCCAACTGTAATGTGTGAATAGACAATTTTATGTATTCTGCAAATGAAGTATAGTGGTTTGAAGATGAACTAATAAGTTTTGTTCTCTGTTTAAACCTGTTTGGGAAAAGTTTACTTATAAAAATTTACTGTTTAAAGGAGAAGAATCTGAAATAATGCAGCAAAAATATACAGTATGACAGCAAATAATTGTTTAAGCAGTTCACCCCTCTCTTGGGCTACCTCTGCTGGGTCCAAAAGCCTCTAATTAGGCTTTTCCCTTTTTGATTAAATGCTCAAAATGTGAATACAACTGTATAGAAGCCTCAAAGGGAAAAATAAGCTGAAAATTAAGATTCAGAAGGCTGAAATCAGTATAAAATGACTAATCAATCACCTCCATTGGAGGAGGATAGTCCAAAACAGCTCTTCTTTCCTTAGGCCCTAGTGGCTCCACGACAAAAAACGCTGGTAAATTCTCTGATAGAGCACCCTGATGGCTCTGCAAACACTCCCAACGGCTCTAGAATGATTCAATACCCCAAAATCAAAAAAAAATTCGTCCCAAAAGGACTTCCCTAGCCAAAGTTATGGCTAACTGAAGTTTGCCTAGATTCACTCCAGCTAAGTCTGGCTAACTGCTAGATAGCTCCGACAAATATGGAGTTAGGCGCTGAATTTAGGGAACCGCCAGTCTAACCGCCAGTGGGAGGGGGCTAAAGTATCGGGCCACGTGACCATACCCTCCGGCATTCATTTGGAAACTTTGAGTTATATGCGCGTATATTAAAGTTTCAAACCATAACATTAATTGGACTCCGCGCTGAGAGCTAACTCCACGGGACCACGTCCCACACGGTTAAACACGCCCAACAAATTCAACGTTGACATATGATTTCGTGCCATTGGTTTTTAAAACTCATTGCCGAGCCCTGTTGGTTAGGCCGTTGCATTGTGTCCGCGCCCACCCAAGCTCAAATCTGGCCGCGTCCAAAATTCTTTTGAATTGCCATGTATTCTAAAACCCACGTGACTTACATTAAGCCATACGTATTACAACCTTTGAAAAGTGAATGTACCATTTGGGTTTAACATAGTTTTTTTTTTTTTTAACTAATGTATGGTATTTTATAATTAATTTAATTAAAGTTTTTAATATTTAATATATATATATATAAAACTTTAATATAATATATGATTTTTAAAATCAAATAAAATATTAAATATTTATATATATATATATAAAGACATTAATATAACTTTAATTAAAATCAAAAAAAATTCCACACATAGAATTAAAAAATTTCCTTTCAAATTGCAGGTTATTGGGTGATTTCAAAATGCAATATCTCCTCCATACGGTAACGGATTTGAGTTCCGTTTGCGGTGTTGGGATCGTATTGACGAGATATTTCCAGTCGATCTAGTTTGGACCAATTCTAAGCAACTTCATTTTTGAGAATTTTTCTACAAGGGACTTGATCTCCTGATCACACCTCCCAAATGGGAAGCTTTTGGACCCCAAAAGCTCTCTGATTACTAAAACTGATGATGTGGAGACTGATTCTCCACTCTTCCACCCTTGAATAACTGAAATCTACCCGATTTCATCAAATGGAGCTTTTGTGAAAAAGATAATCTGTCTCTAGAATCAACTGATCGACCATTGCTAAGATTGACGGAGTCATGATGCAAATGATTAAAATTTGCAGAACAGCAATTGTAATCTGCATAAAACAAACTTTGTCTACATTGATCAAACTTCCCAGAAGACTTAAAATTATTTTGACCTTGCAAACCGTTCCCATGGCGAATTGCACCATTCTGAAACCAAATTTTTCCCATGTTGAATTGTGTGTCCTTCTTGCTCGCATTAATTTGCTTTGACACTTCATTTTCTGAATTGGCTGACCCAAAAGGTAATTCGTGCAACATAACATCATCTTTTTTCAAATACAAACTGTTATCAAACTGAGACAAATTATTAGCAACATCTTAAAAAGGTGAATGCTCAAAATCTGGTCGTTTCAACATCAACAAAGTTAGACTTTGACTTGCATTAACCGGTCTTTTCAATTGACTTGCATGGAGTAAAGAAGATTCCAGCTTCTTCTCGTGAGCTCTCACGATGTACTCTTTACCATCTTTGAACAAGTGATACTTGTTTTCATGGCGATAAAAGATGGCCTTCCTGTCAAATAAATAAGGACTTCCCAAAACAATAACTGAGATATCAAGCGGCACCACATCAAGTTCCACTGTGTCAATAAAGTGTGCAGTTATTGCAAAGCGCAATATGCACTTCCTTGAGACTTGTAAATTAGCATCCTTGCATATCCATCCAAGTGGATAAGGCTTCGGATGTGGAATGGTCTCAAGTTTAAGCTGCTTGACCAAGTCTTCAGATATAAGATTCGCTTGTGATCCACTGTCAAATAGTGTGTCAATTTTGGTATGTTTTGAAATTACCCTCACATGGAAAAGCTCTATCCTCCTCTTTTCTTCATGAGTATCTTTGTGACCATTCAAAGAGCTAGAACTGGGAATTGTGTCTTGCACCACTTATTTCCCCTTAATGTTCTTTAAAACCATGGCTATGCTTTTTGTCTCATCTCCTGAGTCTGACCCTAAGTCTTGCTCAACTGTTGCTACAGTTTTCTCCTTTTCTTTGGTCTTGTTTTTTTTCTTATATTTTTCTGGTTTCAGTTCAGGATGAAGTTTCCAACAATGATCTTCATCGTGACTTGTCTTAGAACAGTTCTTGCAAAAGAACTTTCCTTTTTCTTTTCTTGAATTTGCAACTCTCTTCTTTCCTTTGTTTTTGAAATTACTATCCTCATCAAAAGTATTCTTTCCTCTAGCTTCTAAATGTGTAGCCTGCACACAGACTTCATCTAAGCTGGTAGGATTGAACATTAGAATAGTATGTTGAAGGTAATTGTGCAAACCTCCTATGTATTTTAACAAGGTGTCTTGACTTTGTAAGTCTACTCCAAGTAGAAGTGCTCTCCTTCTAAACTCTTGGGTATAATCTTGCACATTTTGACCCTTAAGTTGCCTAAAATTTTGCCAATTCATAATTGCTTTCTGAATATGAGCAAGAGGATAAAATTGTTTCTTAATAGCAGTAATAAACTCATTCCAAGTTAGAGTTATCTTACCATACTTTTTGATTTCCTCCTTGGTTTTAGCTTCCCACCAAACCAAAGCTGCTCCATCCATTCTCAAAGAGGCTAATTGGATTTTTGTGTCATCATCATGCAAATTCTGAATTCTTAGATAGACTTCCAGCTGTCTAATCCAGTTATCCAATTTTTCTACATTCACATCACCATTAAACATCGGCAACTCAAACTTTACATCAAGCTTTAACAAAGGATTTTTAAGAGATGTTTTTGTTTTGTGTGACTGATTTTCAGAAGTTGAAGAGGATGATGTGGAGGATGAGGATGATGATGGAGATGGTGGATCACCATTTCCTCCATTCCCTTTCTTAGACTCATCTTTTTCTTTCTTTCCTCCTGAAGAATCTCCTTCTTCTCTTTGGTTTCTAGACCCTTCTCCAGCAATCCTATCATTTCTCTCCTGGTATAGGATCCTAACCATCTCAGTCAAGTCCAAGAAAGCTTTTCTAAAGACTCTTTCTTCTTCCTTAGGATCCGTTTCCTCATGTACTTCTCCTTCTCTGGAAGACATGTTTGTGGCTAATTCTAAGGCTACTGAGGATAAAATGGAAGGTGGATGTAATGGAACTCTAGCCCTCCTTGGTTGAGGATTAACTTGTTCTCTAACCAATTGACCTTCCCCTCTTTGCAATTTCAGCCTAGTAAGCATCAAATTTTGCAGAATAATACAATTTACTTGCACAAATTTCACAAACTCTTAAGCAAAACCTTGAGCTTCGATACCAACATGATCTGAAATTGTGAGAACAAAGTATTTGTCATACAGAGATTGACAGTAAGGGGCTTTTACTGGTTATTTCACCTTTACTAGAAAGGATGAAACCAGAGGCTACCTGGCCCACAAACTGGCTCTGCCTAAAGAAATAAAATGTAATCACTATAATAGATCCGATAAATGAAAGTATTTGTTTATGTACAAAGTATTCATTAATCCAACTGTAATGTGTGAATAGGCAAGTTTATGTATTCTGCAAATGAAGTATAGTGGTTTGAAGATGAACTAATAAGTTTTGTTCTCTGTTTAAACCTGCTTGGGAAAAGTTTACTTATAAAAATTTACTGTTAAAAGGAGTAGAATCTAAAATAATGCAGCAAAAATATACAGTATGACAGCAAATAATTGTTTAAGAAGTTCACCCCTCTCTTGGGCTACCTCTGTTGGGTCCAAAAGCCTCTAATTAGGCTTTTCCTTTTTGATTAAATGCTCAAAATGTGAATACAACTGTATAGAAGCCTCAAAGGGAAAAATAAGCTGAAAATTAAGATTCAGAAGGCTGAAATCAGTATAAAATGACTAATCAATCACCTCCATTGGAGGAGGATAGTCCAAAACAGCTCTTCTTTCCTTAGGCCCTGGTGGCTCCACGACCAAAAACGCTGGTAAATTCTCTGATAGAGCGCCCTGATGGTTCTACAAACACTCCCAACAGCTACAGAATAATTCAATACCCCAAAATCGAAAAAAAATTCGTCCCAAAAGGACTTCCCTAGCCAAAGTTATGGCTCACTGAAGTTTGCCTAGATTCACTCCAGCTAAGTCTGGCTAACTGCCAGATAGCTCCGACAAATATGGAGTTAGGCGTTGAATTTAGGGAACCGCCAGTGGGAGGGGGCTAAATTATCGGGCCATGTGACCATACCCTCCGGCATTCATTTGGAAACTTTGAGTTATATGCGCGTATATTAAAGTTTCAAACCATAACATTAATTGGACTCCGCGCTGAGCGCTAACTCCACGGGACCACGTCCCACACGGTTAAACGCGCCCAACAAATTCAACGTTGAAATATGATTTTGTGCCATTGGTTTTTAAAACTCATTGCCGAGGCCTGTTGGTTGGGCCGCTGCGTTGTGTCCACGCCCACCTAAGCTCAAATCCGGCCGCGTCCAAAATTCTTTTGAATTGCCACGTATTTTAAAACCCACGTGACTTACATTAAGCCATACGTATTACAACCTTTGAAAAGTGAATGTACCATTTGGGTTTAACATAGTTTTTTTTTTTGTTAAACTAATGTATGGTATTTTATAATTAATTTAATTAAAGTTTTTAATATTTAATATATATATATATATATATATATATATATATATATATATAACTTTAATATAATATATGATTTTTAAAATCAAATAAAATATTAAATATATATATATATATATATATATATATATATATATAAAACATTAATATAACTTTAATTAAAATCAAAAAAATTTCCACACATAGAATTAAAAAATTTCCTTTCAAAATTGAAAGTTATTGGGCGATTTCAAAATGCAATATCTCCTCCATACGGTAACGGATTTGAGTGTCGTTCGCAGCTACAGGATCGTTTTGGCGAGCTCTTTCCAGTCGATATAGTTCGGACCAATTCTAAGCAACTTCATTTTTGAGCATTTTTCTACAAGAGATTTGATCTCCTGATCAACTAGTTGCATTTGACACCACTCTTCTAGAATATGTTTTCATATTTCACATATTTTAAAATGGAATGTGGTATCAAATCCTTGATCACACATTTGAATAACACTTGGAATATTATATTTTGGACCATCAACATACAAAACATTTTCATATTTGGTTTTTCCATTGAGAATGATTGTCCCTTTACCCATTTTTTTAGCTAGTGAATTGTTTCCAAAAGTGACACTTCCTTATTTCTCTTCATTTAGAGATAGAATTTTGTTCTTATTTCCATTCATATTCTTTGAGCATCCACTATCAATGTATAATTTAATTTTTTGGTTTTCAGCATATAGTACAAAACCACACTCTCGTTTTATTTCTTTATTTTTTTCCAAATAGTTGTTCTTTTATTTTAATTTATGACAAGATATGTTTCTCTACTTTTATTTAGAGGCCTCGATGTACTACTTCTACAATCATGAGATTTGTGCCCAAAATTATTGCACCTGAAAAACTCAACATGATCTAATAAGGGGAAAAATGAATTGTAATTTTTGAGAACCTTCTCATTAAAACTAGTAGCATAGTTTCTCACACAACTATTTCTAGACATATTATATGATATCATACTCTTATTCCTCATATAGCCATTCCCTACATATGATATGTAATCTATTTCCTTACAACAAAAATACGTACATAAAAATCAATAGCCACAAGGGATATTTTGATACTTGGATGTAAAATACCTTCTTGGGGGGATTGATATTCTAAATCCATTCCTAGGATTTGGTCGGTCTTCACTTCCTTGTGTTGAAGAATGTAACTAGCTTCAATCTTCATAATTGTACTTGTAAAAAGAAAAATTATTAGTAAATAAAATGACTTATTAAATCATGGCTTTCATGCTTGTGTCAATGTTTTCTAGGTCAAATCCCCAATTGAGGGATTCTAGGTTTTGTCTTGAGTCATCAGATACATTGTCATTATTATTATACCCTTCTTGGGATTTTGTGTCATGTAAAAAGAATTACTTTTCATTCAAAAAAAAAAAAAATTGTCACCTCCACACCAAGTCGGCCCTGCCCTCAACAAGTCGACCTAGATTAGGGAAATTCGACCTCACAAGAAGCCTATATATTGATCAACTCAACTTCATTTGGATAGAAACATCAACAAGTTCAATCTCTAAGAAGCAGTAGTTGGAAAAGAGTGTGAAGTTGCTAGAGAAGAAGGAGATAAGTTGGGAAGAAGAAAATCAAGTTTTTGGGCTACCATTATCTCACACGTGAGAAGATATTGGGTTGAATTTAGGGCCTAAATTATATTTTTATTGCAGGGTCAAAGTTTTAAAGTTGGAGTGTCAAAAATCTGTTTGCAGTGCCAAAGATTGATCTGAAGTTGCATCTTGATGCGTTGACACTTGGAAGGATGAGAAAAGGACATATACAAGGAGGAAGGGTTGACTTGGTGGTTGGATGAGGTCTTTGTCTATGCCTATAAGTCTGGAAATGTCTCATCTTGATTTGAATCCACTGAATGAAGATTTCTTGATTGGGTTTTCCCCTTATAGGGATTTTTTCCTTGTTGTGGGCTTACATCTTGTGTCTCTTGTTCTTATGATCTTCATTTAAATATAATTTGGTAATTTCTTGATGAAATATAAAATAAATAAGAAATAAAAGAAGCCAACATAATTCACAAGTAATTATCAAGAGAGAGGAATCAAACACTACACCCAACTAACATTGATTTATCAACATGGTATCAGAGCTAAGGTCAAAGAAGTTTGAAGATCACTTTGTTCGTGATTACTTGAAAAAAGGAAAAATAGTTTTGGATGAAACAATACTCCCTCTATGGCAAGTTACTTGAAGATTGGAATCAATATCATGATATTATCATGCATTTGGATTGGAAGGATCATCTACACTCTATTTAGGAGAGTCAAGAGTGAATGATTCTTGGTTGCACTTACAGGTACTCTTGATGATGACATTGCATGGATAATTTATAGTGGAGCATCAAGAAAACTCACGGGATAAAGTGGGAAACTTAATAATCTATCTAAGGAACCATCGTCTCATGTAGTGGAGTTAGAAGACAACAACAATTATGCAGTCAAGGGCCTTGGATCTACATCATTAAAGCTAGAAAATGGAGGAAAACTACACTTCAACAATATACTCTATGTTCCAGGTTTTGAAAAAGAATTAACTTTAAATTCCTTGTTTATAAGATAAAGGAGATAAGGTTTCTTTTATATGTGGTAAATTTTTGGTTTGGGAAAATATTCAAGCATTGATAAGGTAAAATTTATTGGATTTCATGAAGGAATACTATATAGAAGTTATAGCACCATCTCCTCAAGCCATACTTCACATGGATATCAATCATATTGAATTATGGCATAGAATACATGGGCATATACGCTACAAGATAATTCCCTCACTTATTCAAAGTTTAAATGGGATCCCCAATATTAAAGAAGATCATGAAGGAGTATGTAAGGGATATTCTCTAGGAAAGAATACAAGGAAGCCTTTTACAAGCAGTGACATAAGGTTTAAAGAAATATTAGACCTCATTCATTCTGATGTGTGTGTCAATGTATAACAAATATCTTTGAGGCCATATTTATGTGACCTTCATTGATGATCACTCTAGAAATACATGGGTATATCTTCTCAAGGAAAAGGAAAAATTGTTTGAAAAGTTCGAGGAATTTATATCCAAAGTGGAAATATTAATCGAAAGAAAGATAAAAGCTTTGGAATATAACAATGGAAGAGAATACACTTCAAAATAATTGATTTCATATTGTAAAGAAGCGGGTAATAAGAGGGAGATCATTGTGCCCTAAAACCCCAAACAGAATGGGAGTGAAAAAAAGAAGAATAAAACCATTGAAGAATGCATAAGGATGGAGCCTCCACCATTTTACCAAAAGATAAGTATCTTGTTCCTTTTTTCCTTTTTTATGCTTGGTTTCCATCTCATATCGATATTTGTTTATATGATATTCTAAAAACCTTCTCTTTGTATTTTCCTTAATAGGAAAGATTTTAGAATACACAGAGGTTATGGAGAAGACTTTATAGGATAGAATTGAAGCATGGAAGAAGTTATTTAGCAAAGGAATCCCTTCAAAATTAATGTCTTACAAGGTCTATTAAGGAAAAAGTCAAGGTATGTCTCAAAATATTTGTTGTAAATTTCTCTTCTTGTAAAAGATATAATCATTCTCTTTTAAAATTTTATTTACATAATTGACATCGTTATGTCTAGGGTTCTAAATCATAAAGCTTCTTCTTAGGGTGATTAATAATTAGATTACATATACCCTCATTATATTATCATTTTATCATTATTGTGGAACTTTAACTCTTGTCGTTGACTATAAAACCATAACCTAAGGGTATATAGATGCTAATATTTAAACCCTTGGCTACTTAAGGGTTGTTGATAAAGTCTAGAACATATATTGAAATCCTATTATTTTAAAATTTTATGTCTTTGATAATGAGTTGGTAAAAACCATAGTCCTTTACGCTTTGTTTTAAATGTCTAGGTTATATAATGAAACCCTATATTTTTAGCGTTTGGTGATTTAGGGTCGTGAAAAAAACCTGTATAGTGAGATCCTAGGAATGAAACCCTAGGTGTATATTCGTCCATATGATCGAAACCCTAGTTTGAATAACAATTGTTGTATATCTAACTTTGATGTATTAATGTTTGTGTCTTGGGTTTACCTAGTATATATTGTTGTGAAATGAATCCAAGATCTGTATATGCGAGTATGCTAACTTAATTTTTGATGCTCATGTTTTTGAAATCTAAGGTTTGTAAAAAAACCCTAGTAGAAATTGATGATATTTTTTTCGATATGATTTAGATTTAATAATAAAACCTAGGGGTTTGCAACAAACCCTAGTAAAGTCTCATATGAAATTCTAAAAGCATATTGTTTAAACCCTATATGTATAGTACTATGATTGGATTTTTATTGAATTGTTGATATCTAAGTATTTATATCTCGAAGATGGAATCTAGGGTTTATGAAAAAAACATAGCAAGAGGTTGAAGTCGAGTATGTGTCTCTTGTTGATTATGAACCCAACTAGGTTTAAGTGTTTTATGTCTAAAATATAATGCTTCCATTATAGTATTGACATGATTTCGACTTCATGTTTCTATATATTTGTTTTTTGTTGTACTTGTTGTTTAAGTTTTGCACGTACATAATATTCAAGATAATGAAGATATTCATATAAAACACGATCAAGGAAGTTACAAGAATGATGATGATCAATACAACCTTGATTCCATAATCAATAAATGAAGCCTTGAAAGAATGAATTTTCTCTGATGTTATGAAACTATTTATCTCCCCAAGTTGAGATGGATTTTGGATAGAAGAAAAGGTATATCTCCCCAGTTTAGAGGGAAGGTGTATTATGACAGTGAACACCTTGAAGTAAGAAAAAGTATAATATATAAATGTTCATGAAGTTGCAAAAAAAATAATTGAAGATTTATTTCGTGTTGCTAAAGAAATTAAAGAAGAAGAAAGCCTCCAACAAATTGTATATTGGATTATTTGATGATGATATAAAAATCATTCGAATGAATGAGGACCCTGAAGTTTTGTATTTACTTGTAGGGAGAGTTGAAGCATATAATGGTTAATGCTTGGTAGTACATTTGCCCGACATGTTTGTTTGATGTTTAGATCCCGAAGAGGGAGGGTGGCGTTGGTATTGGAACTTTGAACTTGGATACGCACCTAGATACCTAGGTTGATGGCTAGTGAGTAAGCCTGATAGTACCTAGACTAGATGAAATATTGAGTCCTTCTTAGTCCCACCAGGAAAGATCACTATGGTCAGGAATCTAATCTGCAACACTAAGTGTGCTATAACTCTACGTAATTCAATATTATTTTTAAATATTCCATGTACTTGTATATATGTGTAAGTATGAATACCTCCCTAATTAAGAGGGAGTGTTGAAGAATGTAACTAGCTTCGATATTCATAATTGTACTTGTCAAAAGAAAATTTATTATTAAATAAAATGGCATATTAAAGCATGGGCTTCATGCTTGGGTCCATGTTTTCTACGTAAAATCCCCCATTGAGGGCTTCTAGATTTTCTCTTGAGTCATTAGAGTCATTGTCATTATTATTAGACCCTTCTTGCGCTTTTGTATCATGTAAAAAGAATTTTTTTTGACCCAAAAATATAATTTTTCACGTCCACGCCAAGTCGGCCTTGCCCTCAAAAAGTTGGCCTAGATTAGGGAAATTTAACCTCACAAGCAACCTATATATTGAGTGACTCATATTCATTTGGAGAGCATCATCAACAAGTTCGATCTCTAAGAAGCAGTAGCTAGAAAATAGTGTGAAGTTGTTGGAGAAGAAGGAGACAATTTGGGAAGAAGAAAATCGAGTTTTTAGGCTACCTTTCTCTCGCACATGCAAAGATACTAGGCTGAAGCTAGGGCCTAAATTCTGTTTTCATTATAGAGTCAAATTCTTGAAGCTAGGGGGTTGAAAATCTGTTGTTGGGGCCGAAATTCTAATATGAAGTTTCACATTGAAGTGTTGACACTTAGAAGGTTGAGAAAAGGACATATACAAGGAGTAAGGGGTAACTTGGTGGTTGGAGGAGGTCTTTGTCTAGGTCTATAAATCTAGAAGTGTCTCATATTTATTTGTATCTACTGAAGGGAAAATTCTTGACTGGGTTTTCCCCTTGTAGGGGTTTTTCCTTGGTTGTGCACTTGCATCTTGTGTCTCTTGTTCTTTTGATCTTCATACACATATAATTTGGTAATTTCTTGATGAAAGATAAACTAAATAAGAATTAAAAGAAGAAAACATAATTCACAAGTAATTATCAAGAAAGAGGAATCAAACCCTAAATCCTACTAGCATTGAGTTCTCAACAACTTGACTAGTGTTTCTTTTCTTTTTCATGGGAGCATGTCTTTGTTGATCCTTGTCTTCATTTCTAACTTTTTTTGCATTGTTTTTGGATCCTTTTAGTGATGGAAAATTAGGATAATTGTGTATTATAGATGGTTTTACTTAACTTCCTTAACTTGATAAATGCTTTTGACACATGTTGGCATTTTAGTAATTTTATTAGTTCATGTTCGTCAAGAAATTACCAAAACAATGAAGATTACAACAAGAAAAAGTACACAAGCTATAGGCTTCGTCTAGTGAAAAACCCCTCCAAGGGGAAAACTAAGAAAGAATGTTTTTATTCTTATAGAATTTTCTTACGATGAGACTTCCAAGACCCAAAGACCAAATCCCAAGATCCTCCCAAGCACCAAGTCATCCCCCCAGCAAGGTTTTCTTCAAGGAAACTTCCAAACTTCAACCTACTGCAACTTCATCCTATATTTGCAACCCTACAACTGCACCTCAAAATTTCAGCCCTGCAGTTTCTTCCTCCTACAACTGATAGAAAAAAAAACCCTTACTTCACACGTGTAGAGAGAGAGATAGATGACCCCAATAAACTTTTACTTCTTTTCTTCCTTTCTTCGTCCTTCCATATCTTCTTCTACTTTAGTATTGTAGATAAAACTTGATGATGAGTGAGTGTCTCAAGTGACATTGAGATCCTTGTATTTATAGCCTTCTTGAGGGGTTGAATAGCCCTCCCTTAGGCTGACTTATCCTTGACTAGGGTTGACTTGGTATTGGAGGAATAAATGAATTTTTCTTGATAAAATAAATATCTTCGTTTTTTACAATGAGTCAAAATGGGACTATAATACATGACATAAATTCTTCATTGTCCTATAAATACCTAGAAAGACCTCAAATCAAGAAGAACATGATTTTGACCTAGACTTGAGCATGAAATCCATGCTTTACTAAAATAAAATTTTCATTTTCTTTTTTTTTTCCTTTTTTATACAAAGTATACAATGTCATTATTACAAATAGTTCATTATGAAGACCAAAACTTGTTACAACTTCTAACATTGCCTCTTATCTAGGGTGGTATTCAAAATACCATCACATGGTACAAGGAATCTCATCCTTGAAGAATTATCATAAGAATAGTCTAATTGATAAGCCATATTTTGCAATCATCTATACCATTACCAGCATTTTCTTTGAAGGCCTTAACTAGAAAAGCTCATATCCATTCGATAACATTACGCTAGGAGGCTTTACGTGAACTGCCACACTACCTCTAAGGAACATACCCCATCCATATGTTCACCAGGTATGTCCTTTTATGACTATTATTATCTTGGATTTCCTATCTTGAATCCTCAAATAATATTGGTCCTCTTCGACTACTCTTATCTTGGATGCCATACATCATCCTCAAAGAGTATCGGTCAACAATTTCTTTTCCTAGATTCTACAATTCATAAGCAGCTCCAATATTAAATACTTATCCAATCATGTGCACTACATTATTTCTTTATGGACTTCACTAAGACTTATGTTTTTTATCCTTGGTCTAGTGCATGACCCATAAATACAAGAACTATCCAACATCACTCCCTCTCCATTAGGGAAGAGATCTCTACCAAACCAATCTTGTCTATTAGATACTCAAGATTCTTTTTTGGTAATTCTTTAATTCGAATATATGCTACATGTTCATCAATAGGTATATAATGCAACTCCACAACCCCATCTCATACCAGGCTTCTAATATAGTGCTACTTATTATTTATATACTTCGATCTAGAATGAAACACTAGGTCATTTGTCAATATTATACAACTTCCATTGTCATAATGTATAAGTGTAAGGCTAAATGGTCCTTCAAACAAATATGATAATAACTTCCTGAGCCAAACAAATTCCCAATGGACTTCACTTGTAGCAACATACTCAAAGCAATTGTATCTTTCTTTCTTCTCATCCATGAGACCATGGATGACCCTAGGTTGAAGCATCCACATGTTGTGCTTCTTACATTTGCCTCACATCCACCCCAATATTAATCTATGTATCCCATGAGTTGTATTTCATTACCAATATACCGAAGGAAGTGATGTATTGTTCCACGTAAATATTTTAGGATATGCTTGGTTGAAATACAATTATCATGTTATGGCTACATCTAAAATTGTTTGAGGACGTTTACTACAAAAAAAAAATTCCAAGCCTTGTATTTACCAAATACATCAAGGACCCAATCAACTATCTGTAGCAAGTAGGATCCATTGAAATAGAATCTGAACTCCTCAACATCTTTAGATTGGTAATCATAGGAGTCATCATAGGCTTTTTGTCCATCATGCCAAATTTCTGAAGAATATTAATCACATATTTACCTTGACCAAGATATATTTCACTTGGTTTCTACCAAACTTCTAGTCCCAAGTAGTAATGCATAATTCCAAGAGCCTTCATATCAAACTCAATTTTTAATTACTTCTTGCATTCCTGAATTTTATTCTCTACACATGTGATAAGTAGATCACCCACATACAAGAGTATGATGATTGGTTCACCTAGGACCACACTGATGTTTATGTAGGATTTGAAAAACTCTTGGTAAAACCAAGCCTCTATATGTATGCATCCATTCTTGCATACCAAGCTCTAGGTGCTTGCTTTAATCCATATAGATCCTTCTTTAGCCTGCATACATGAGTCTCCCTCTGATTTATTTCAAATCCTTGAGGATGATCAATGTAAACATGTTCATCAATAGTCTCATTCAGAAAATATACCGTAACAACCAATTGATGGATGTTCCATCCCATAGTAGCAGCCAAAGAAACAAGTGATATTATTGTTTTATATCTAATTGTAGGAGAAAAATTTTCTTCGTAATCAATACCTTCTTTCTATGAGAAACCTCTTGCTACAAACCTTCCTTTGTATTTATCAATGCTCCCATCCGTGGAATGCTTTATCTTGTAAATCCATTTTGAAGTGACTATATATTTTTCACTTGTCCTGACAATTTTATAGACATCGTTCTTCATGATTGAATGGTATTCTTTCTGCATTTCATTCCTCCACTCTTGATGTTTAGTTTCAACTTCATAGGATGATAGTTTCACTTCAATGAGAGTTTTCATATATGCATCATACCCATAATACATTTTTGGTATTTTACTTTCTTTGAAGGTAGCCTTAGTTATGTGTCCTTCTGCTTCTTGTAGAGTAACTCTCAACCAAGCAGGCCTCGTTCGATTTTTTGGAACAATTACTTATTGCATAGGCTCACTTGGAACTTCGACATATTCTTGAGTATATGTATTATCTTGACCATCATTTTACCTTGAGATATCCTCAAAGATAGGTATATATTCTTCATCAGAGTCAACTGGAACATTTTTTGATTTCATCTAAGTTATACTTTCATCAAAGATGACATCCATGCTTTACCTCAATTCAACGATCCTCCTCAATATAGATTTTGTATGCTTTATATGAAGCACTATACCCAACAAAGAATGGAAACTTCCTTATATTATCCTTGGGTATATGTATATACACAGGACACCCAAATATTTTAAGATCATCCACACTTGGCTTCTTTCATGTAAATTATTCTTCCAAATTCATGTTGTTGAGAATACTGTTGTTGGTTAAATTTTTCATTGATTTCAATATGGAATTGTTGAAGATAGCTAAATAATAATAATTCCCTAACCCTAATTGTTTGAAAGCTCTAATACAGCATTGGTTGAACGAAATTGTAGACTACTTCAAACCCTAAGCATGTGAAACCCTAATCCTAGATTTACATGTGTTGGGATGGGCTCCCCTATGGGTAAATTGTTGTATAATTTTGGGTTAATTTTGGTAAATTTTTTATTAATACGTATTGCGCACACATGTCAAGGGGCTTTGGGGTGGGTCAAAGTCCCTTAATCAATGTAATGGTAAAAAGGGGAAACCATGAGTCTCAAATGATGGTTTGAGACCATGGTATGTGCACGTCAAAGACCTATAAATATGTAAGATTCAAGTCGAGTAAGATATGTGTGTATGTTTTGTGTTAATGAATGTTTTGATTTAAGTTTTGGGTCAGAATGTCTAGGTAGAAAGGCTCCTACTGGTTGTGTGCACAGAGACCTAGTGTTTAGTTGTGTGTACAAACTCTTCTACTATGTACGTAGACAGGAAGAGGTTGTACTAAATTGAAGATCCATTAATAAAGAAGAGGTTTTGGCGAATTCAGATGCTATTTCTATGTGTTGTGCATAATTATGTGGATTATATGTTGATCTATTTTTGTTGAATGCATATTTATCTGAGTTACTCATCTGTGGAAAATATTTGTATTTGCGCAAGGATTACTTCTATGTTATGGATTCATACTAGAAAACTATCTGCGTGATTGTGCAAGGGTTAGATCTTATTGAAATATAATTAGTTACACCTATCTGTTAATGCACATTTGTTAAGGGTTTTATCCGTGCATAGATCGGGTTTCTTGGGAAGTTTCGTGCATACAGATAAGAGTTAAGTAAGGGTAAACACACATGAAACTCTCCCTCAGGTTGTGGAAACCTGGTTGCAGCACCCCCCCATACTTCTTTGGGTGAGACTTTGGTCTGCGTAATCATATCATTTCTGAAAGGGCCAGTAGTTGGAGAAATATAGCAATAAAATTACCCATGCGGTAGATTATTTGATTGATAGTGTTATAAGTCGGTTTGTGACTAAATTTTCTATTGATACTTTTGTATTATATTCTTAAGCTGAATAATATTTTTCAAGGGTCCTAGAGCTAAGTTTTTGCGCTCATTGAAATTTTGGATTAAAATGCTTTTATGTGGGTACTCTGTGTAGCCATATTGAGTGAATGTCCCAAAGAGGCCCAAATACACACAACGAAAAAACTTACAGAGTATATCTAGAAGATGGTTTTGTTTATATCCCTCTCAAAGTAAATATGAGAGTGACGAGGAATCTGAAACAAGTAGATCTAAAGAAGATTGATTTCAAGATCGGATATTCATGGGTCGTTGGCCTTAGTTTAGATCCCATCCACTCCACTCCCAAATTTTCTTCAGTCTTACAAGCTATCCACCCCACCTCCACCTCCACCTCCACCTCTATAAGACGACATGGCTACTTCCATCAAGCTGGAGAATTTAAAGGGCATTGGAAATGAAGATGCTGACCAATTTTGGTTTGTTGTAGATGTTGTATGGACAGCGCAGCAAATCAATAATGATAATGTTAAGAAAGTGAAGCTGGCTACTGCATTTCAAGAATTCACATTGGATTGGTACATGAGTTATATGGAAATCAATCTTATTGCCACTATTGATGAGCTTAAGACTGCATTAAAGGAGCAGTTCAAAAAGCCAAAATCCTACTCTCAATGCATGACTAAATTAAAGGAGATCCACCAAGAAGTGAATGAATCTGTATGGGAGGAAAATTAACGATTGAAGCACACCATCAGAGATGGAGGATTTATTGTCTATGAAACACATCACAAAGAATGGTTCATTTCTATGTTGTTGTTGTATCTGCGCCAGTCTTTAAACCAACAAAATATTGTGACATAGGCTGAAGTTGTGGAGATTTCCATGAAGCTAGAAGCCTCACCTATACCTTCCACACACGTTGGGGCTCGACAAATCCAAATCCAATTAGCTTCACTGCACTTATAAATACAAACATTGTGAAAGGAGAAGGAAAATGATGTGTGCGCAGGAGTATAATGCACACGTTGTAAAGTTGAGGGACATCACGGGGATCAGTGTCCTGTATATTCTAACTATCTCGTGGTTGGAGGACCATGTCTGATTAAGAACAAGGTAGGGCCTAGTGAGGTTCCCAAAATATGGTGCGCAATTTTGCAAACAAACGGAGTACATATGACATACTTATTTCCTAGGCTTGGTAAATATATTCCTGAGCTACAGCAACCTTTCTGCATATTTTGTCAATATGTGGGACAAGATGACAAGAATTGTCGCAGCTTCAATCTGATAATTGTGCAGGTTGCTTCGTATAGATTGCAGGCTTAGGGTAGAGGAACAGATTCGCCTGCATCACCATCTGGGCGTAGTGGATTTCCAGGAAGAGGACAAGGAAGGGGTGGAGGAGCTATTCATGGAAGGGGATAACTCATTTGTTATAATTTTGGAGAGGTTGGCCATTATGTGCATGACTTCCTGAACCCAACACAAAAATCTTGCAGATATTGTAGGCAGTTTGATCATGTTCTTGAATATTTCCCTATACTATTTGCAAAAATGCAGGAAAAGAAACCATAGACACCTACGCAGAATGTTCAAATGATGAGAGAGGAACCGCGCACTGAAAACCCTAGCATTAATATTGTAACCAGATGTGGCGTAGAGACTAAAGAAGATAAAGCAGAATATAAGAGACTTGTCACTGATGTTTGGGTCCGGAGAGCTCCTAAGAAAAAGGAACGATTCAATCTACAAAGTCAAATGGAAACCTTTTTCGCAGAAAAGAAGGACTTCGTGGATCCTGGGACATCCAAAGTAGTAAGCAAAACTGCCACGAATACCGACGAAGGGCCTGAGCCTATAGAGATGAAACTTTTTTTACAAGCATGTATCAAGCTTCTACCCAATAATAAGTCTATTGAGAACCTTCAAGATTTAATTAATAACTGCACAGAAAAATAACATCCCCAAATGGAGAAAAAGGCTCTCAATAAGATATACAAGAACAAGAGAATAATTGAAGAATTTGAAATGGACCAGGTCATTTTGGATGTGGGCTCTGATGCAAATGCGATACCAAATAAGACTAGGCAAAAAATGGGAGAATCTAAGCTAGAATGGTCTGCAGTACAGCTGCACATGGTGAATAAGCAGAAGATTATCCCAATGGGTATGCTTTTTGGGGTCATAGTTAATATCGAAGGAGTTAAGGCACTGGATGATTTTGAAGTTATTCATATTTTTGATGATACAGATCCATACCCCGCATTTTTGGGTCTGGATTCGGATATTGACATGGATGATATCATCAATATTAAGCACAGAAGTATGGTATTTGAAAATAATGGAACCAGGGTTGTGGTCCAACTGAATCGATCAGAAGAAGAAAGATATACATCACCAGTGCACACAGAAGAGGACGTTGATCATATCTACAAAATAATTATGAGAGGTGAATATTGGATCAATCCCATAGCATATGTTCGACTTAGCTCGGATAGAGATATTTCATGCCACTCGAAATCAGATGAGGAATTGGAGAATTGGCAGAACCGTTTGCATGAAATCTCTACACTGCGTTGCAACCGAGTCACCATATCTCTACGGTGAATATCCTCTAAGGTGCAAAAACTACCTTCTTATGATGGCATAGGAAGTGTCACTTTTTTCTTATATGAATTTGAAAATTTTGTTCCAGATACAAGATGGTTCCATGCACTTGACTTAGCTCTGCTCTCAACTCCAACATGCTGGTGGGAGACACAAAAGGAAAACTTCGTGAATTGGGAAGAACGTACCCATATGATGTAACTATGATTTAGACAATCCAATACCTAGTTGGAATGAACCTATGCAGGCAAAGACGATCCACGCATACATTTATCCACGTGGAATGTAGCTTGGGGAGAAGAGCCACAACCTGGATGGGGGCATACATTCGTCCATACTTTAAGTCAGATTCCTATGAATTGGTACCTATAGGTTGGGCTCCGATGAGGCACAACAAAATGGGTTGCACAACGAGTAATATTTGTGTTAATGTTCAGTTTTTAGATTTAATTCCCATGCATCAGTAATTCCTTACACATGATTCAAGATGTGGTCTTTGACACGACAGAGAAACCAGAAGCACGAGCCATACCAGCAGACGAAAGATATAGTTGACTGTCGGAATGTGAATATTGAAGATACTAACTAAACCCATGAATATCAAGCAAGTTAAAATCAAAATAGAAGAGAAACCTATGATTTCCAAAATCAGGATTTACTGGGATGAAGATACGGTAGTTAAGGTTGTGCAGCTACTTGCTAAATATCAAGAATTATTTCCCACAAAGTTTTCTGAGTTGAAAGGTATTTTTTTGGATCTTGGTGTGATGAAAATCACTCTGAAACTAGATTCTAGGCCTGTCAAGAAACGCCCTTATAGGTTGAATCCTAAATACAAACAGAAGGTCAAAGAGGAGCTGGAGAAAATGGTTATTACAAGGATCATTGAACCAGTAGAAGAATTAGATTGGGTCAACCCCATGGTGGTCCAAGAAAATTAGACCAAAGGATAAATTAGGATTTGTCTAGATCTGCGCAACTTAAATGATGCCTGTGTGCATGACCCCTTTCCAACTCCATTTTATGATGAAATATTGGACAATGTGGGAGGGCATGAGGCTTACTCATTCACCGATGGATTTTCTGGATACCACCAAATAAGAATTGTGTCTAAAGACATAAGTAATTCCATTCCAATACACAATAATACACAGTAATGAGGATCATTCCAATGTGACAGAATGGGGATCATTCCAATATATAGTATTTCCATTCGGTCTAAAGAATGTGGCAAAAATCTTCTCGCGCGTGGTGGTAGTTGCATTTAAGGAGTGTATACATAAATTCTTAGAAGTATATTTTTATGACTTGACTGTAGTTGGCTTATTAAATAAGTATGTTTCAAATCTGCGCTTAATGCTAGATACTTGTCGAAAGCATCAGATCTCATTGAATATGAAGAAGTGCATATTATGTGTCCCTTTCAGGATTTTGCTGAGTCATATTTTCTGTTAACAGAGGTTGATGGTTAATCCAGCTAAGACTTTTATTATTGTTAACCTGGACGCGCCTACAAATGTTAAGCAGTTTCACTCCATTTTGGGACATACTGGATATTACAGAACATTTATTCAACGTATGCATTGATTACTGCGTCGATGGAAAATTTGTTGAATAAGGATGCCTCTTTTTTTGGGATGAGACTATCCAAGTGTTGACAATGGAGTTTAAGATGCACCATCAGAAGAATACACCATATCATCCACAAGCCAATGGCACCATAGAGGCCTTTAATAAGATTTTGGGGAATGTGCTCACAAAGATCTCCAATGCTAATCGGAACAATTGTGATGTGCATGTACCTGCGATTCTATGGAAATTTCAGACTACATGCAAGAAATTGACCAGAAAGACCCCATTCAGGTTGGTATTTGGACATGAAGTTTTTATTCCAATGGAGTACATCGTCCCTAGTCTGCGCATTGCAGCGATAACTAACATGGTTGATCAAGATAGTACGGAAGACTAACTGTCGCAACTAGTTTCATTGGAGGAAGACAGATTCTTTGATGGTTTCCATAAGCATGTGCAAAAGGCATGTGAAAAATCTTGGCATGACACGCACATCAGACAAAATATTTTCAAGGATGATGATTTAGTTTTCCTATATGATAGCAAGTTTGCGCACCTTCTAGGAAAGTTCAAAATGCTTTGGCTTAGACCTTATGTTTTCAAGGATATTATGAAAGGAGGTGAGGCACATCTGGTTACCTTAAGGGGTGATCTCCTTCCTGGATTTGTGAATGGAATTCAATTGAATCCATATAGGGATGACCTTATCCCTACGCGCGCCAAATGACTACATGGTTGGAGGAGTGTCTTAGCACCCTGGACAGTTGTGAGAGGGAAAAGGACCATAAATAAGTCTGTCGAATAATGGAAAAGTGGTTTTGTGCAACGAATATGGCAAAAGCGTAGATATTTGTGACAATTGTGTAGAGGCTTCACTCAAAGGATCAAGGAGTCGCAGAAGTGCAAAAACCTAGCCGTTGGAACAATCAATCTGGATAAGATAGTTTTATTACCGTTTGGAGGAGCAGCTAAGTTGCATTTAATGAGATTAAGCTAGATTTGGAGCCATTTTATCGTTTATGGGGCTACATCAATGACCACCAGACCGTTTAGGTCGCACCATCGCTAGAAAATGACAGGGAGGGTCAGATTAGTCCCCTTTGCTTTCCAAGTGATTTGTGTCTATTGATATTGTTTTGTTTGCCTCAGTATATGTCTAAGCACCCATAATCCTTCCTCGAGATGCTACGCCAATGAGGTTTGGGACATTTAATCCCTCCAAGTGTTGGGATGGGCTCCCCTATGGGTAAATTGTTGTATAATTTTGGGTTAATTTTGGTAAAATTTTTATTAATACGCATTGTGCACAGATGGAAAGGGTCTTTAGGGTGGGTCAAATTCCCTTAAACAATGTAATGGGTAAAAAGGGGAAACCATGGTTTGAGACCATGGTATGTGCACTTCAAAGACCTATAAATATGTAAGATTCGATTCAATTAAGATGTGTGTATTTTTTGTGTTAATGAATGTTTTGATTTAAGTTTTGGGTCAGTTTGTCTGGGTAGAAAGGCTCCTGCTGGCTGTGCGCACAAAGATATAGTCCTAAGATGTGTGCACAGACTTTGTTGTTATGTGCACAGAAGGGAAGAGATTGTACTGAATTGAAGATCCATTAATAAATAATAAGTTTTGGAAAATTTGGATGTTATTTCTATATGTTATGCATAATTATGTGGCTTATATGTTGATTTGTTTCTGTTAAATGCATATTTATCTGATTTACTCATCTATGGAAAAACTTTGTATTTGCGCAAGGATTACTTCTTTGTTAAGGATTCTTACTGGAAAAATAACTGTGTGATTGTGCAAGGGTTAGATCTGATTGAAATATAATCTATTGTTCCTATTGCTAATGCATATTTGTTAAGGGTTTTATCCATGCTTAGATCGGGTTTCTTAGGAAGTGTCGTGCAGAAAGATAAGAATTAAGTAATGGTAAACACACATCAGTCGCTCCCTTAGTGTGTAGAAACCTGTTTCCAGCACCCCACCCCACCCCCCCCCCCACTGCAGCAGCTACTAGAAAGCTGGAAAACTTGGTCACTGCGCTCAAGGCAGCACGTTCAGAAATTGCCACTGTATGAGCCGAACTTGAGCAGAAGATTGTCGATCTACAGATGAAGTTGCAGCCTAAGAAACCTCCATAGGTTCACACACAACATTCCAAGGTTTTTCAGGAGTCTATTACTAGCATCAGTGTTGTTGTGGATGCTTGCAGCCAATTGTTAGAGGATGCCATGGGTATTTGGACCTCCATCCAAGATGACCCTAACGCACAGTAATTGAAGATGGACCTACGGGAAAAAGAGCAGCAATTTAATGAGATCTGGGTCACTACGCCAACCTTAGTGCCTAGCCAACAGTTGGCCCGCTTATAGGAGAGTTTCACTATTCAATAATATATCGACACAATACACTGACGCTAGCAGTTTCTCGACAAACGGATGAATCCTGGGGCTGAGAAAGCTTTATAGTTATCACAAAGCATAGATGGTTCCCTCATAAGCCTGTAGAAGACCCAAAGGAGTATAAGCTTGGTAGCTGAGGGACCCACTACTAAAAATTTGGTTGAAGAAGCGCAATGCGTTGTAAAACAGAGCGCTGAAGTCATTCAGCGACATCCATCCAGGTGCTAAAGACCAAGATGCATGAGCCAGAACCTAAGAGACTCAGGACAAGTCTCTAGATTGTGTTGGGGGTTGTTGGGATGGGGTCCCTTATGGGTAAATTGTTGTGTAATTTTGGGTTCATTTTGGTAAATTTTTGATTAATATGCGTTGCGCGCAAATATCAAGGGGATTTGGGGTGGGTCAAAGTCCCTTAATCAATGTAATGGGTAAAAAGGGGAAATAGTGAGTCTCAAACCATGGTTTGAAACCATGGTATGTGTGCGTCAAAGACCTATAAATATGTAAGGGCCGAGTCAAGTAAGATATGTGTGTATGTTTTTTGTTAATGAATGTTTTGATTTAAGTTTTGGGTTGGACTATCAGGGTAGAAAGGATCTTGGTGGTTGTGTGCGTGGAGACCTAGTCTTGATCTCTGTGCACGAACTTTGTCGTTGTGTGTGCATACAGGAAGAGATTGTACTGAATTAAATATCCATTTATAAATAAGAATTTTTGGAAAATTCAGATGTTATTTCTATGTGTTATGCATAATTTTGTGGCTTATATGTTGATATGTTTCTATTGAATGCATATTTATATGAGTTAGTCACATGTGGAATATCTTTGTATTTGTGCGAGGATTACTTCTGTGTTAAGGATTCTAAATGGAAAACTATCTGTGTGATGTTGAAAGGGTTAGATTTGATTGAAATATAATCTATTACACCTATCTGTTAATGCATATTTGTTAAGGTTTTTATCCACACTTAGATTGGGTTTCTTGGGAAGTGTCTTGCAGATAGATAAGCATTCAGTAAGGGTAAACACACATCAAATTTTCCCTCAGGGTGCGGAAACCTGGTTCCAACACCCCCCCATACTGCTTCAGGTGAGACTATTGTCTATGCAAGCAGATCATTGCCGAAAGGGCCAGTAGTTGGAGGTTTTTGTTGGTTACGCAAAACACTTTGAACCTAGGTCAAGACCCCTCAAGCCAAAAACATGTACAAACCCTAAGTGAGAAAACCCTAGATCCTAAATCCATGAAACCCTAAGATGATAGAAATATTTTCCCTAGCTCTTGTTGAATCTTGTCTCTTGCCTAATCTATCTCTAAGTGAAAATCATAAATGCATATGCATATAACCCTAACACTAATTATTGAATAACCCTAATCCTAAATGCATATGAATAACCCTAACACTTACCCTATTTTCCCTAACTATTGTTGAAATAAACCCTAATTAAGATAACCCTAGATGTATATGCAAAATGCATAAATGAAACACTAAGTAATCTAACTAAAACCTACCTTTGACTTAGGTCATCTAAACTCAACATGCAGATCAGAAAAGCTTAATTCTACACATATTGCACAAATAAATTGCATCATTTTTATGGAATGTCTTGATAAATAAACTAAAGAGCAAGAATCTTCCAAAAATTATCAATATTATCATATGCACACATTTGACATTGTCAGCATGGGTAGTATTGACGTTATAAAAGATGACACAATATTTTTTGTTCATTCTCTTCGGAATATTATGAAGTAATAATTCCCACCATGTGAAGGGCTTTTTTTAGACCTGTAAATATAATAATTCATTGTAAATATAACTCTATTGAAACAAAAAGCCTCAAAATTGCAAGGAATAACTTCAAATTCATATTAGCATATATTCTACAGGTCGGCTTCAAATAATTCCAGGTCAGCTCCTTAAATGGACATGTCTTTTTGTACACTCAAACATGTATAAATATAAATGTAGGTTCCCCATCTTAAATACATTCGATCAAGTAAAAAAACAGGAAAAATTTTAATTTGAGGAAAAAGGATGAAGATCAGTAATTATTATTTGGAACAATCAATTCGATTCATAAAATAAATTTGGTTCATATCAGAAAATGTGCAGAGCAGAGCGAAGGACATAAGGATAATTATTTTTTCAAAATATTTCTTATGTTTGTTTTTATATGGTTCTTGGAGAAACTACTTAGAATCTTCTGAAATAAGACTCTTATTTCAGACATGTGGAGGTATTTCTTCGACATGTTGTAGCACTTTTTTTTCAAAATTGTGGACAGGCCCTCATTTTGGGCAGAAGATACCTCAACCCTATGGAGATTAATTACTCAGATATGTGACCTATATACAACATTTTCTTGACATATAAACAGAAGTTTGTAAGTTCATATTTGTAAAAAGGAGTGACATTAAAGGAACTTATTTTGGGAATCATGAAGATATTTGAAGACTCTTTCGGTGATTGATAAATTTGTCATTGATGACAAAAAATGTTATTGAAGAGTAAGTGAAGATATTGTAGAAGTAATTCTCGGAGAAATCATCGAGGCTTGTTGTAGAAGAAATAGGAGGCCCTGAAGGACCTATTGAACCCAGATTGAAGAGATAAAGTAAATTAAAATGGTTGAAGCCCTAGAGGTTGGAGCCTCTTCAATTCCAAGTTGGTGCTTGGAAAAGTATAGGTTGGAGCTTGGTGGGTTGAATATTGGTGTCTTCATCTAGGGTTATAGCCATGAATATTATTTTACTTTACTTTTTGTAAAGAGGATTGGAGTCCTCATCAATTTTATTAATAAAATTATTTATCCTGTTATTTTTCATTATGTGTTTTATCTAATTGATATTAACTAGTAAGATAACAATTGTAAAGAAATATTGATTCACCCCCCTCTCAGCATTTCTAACACTTGTGAGGACTTGGGTTCTGCAAGTGGAAAACTATCACACATGCTTCTCCCCATAGAAATTGAGGGAGATCTTGATCATGTAGCATGGCCTTGACACATTCTTCAATTGTTCTATTTTTCCTTTCATCCACACCATTTTGTTTAGGATTACAAGGAACAATGAGTTCCCTCTTAATCCCAACTTCCTTGCAAAAATTTATGAGTTCTTTGGAGGTGTATTTTCCATCATTTTCGGAACTCAAAGTCTTGATATTTCTCTCAGTTACATTCTCCACTTCATTATTGAATTCTTGAAACTTCTCGAATACATAATCCTTATTTTTGAGGAGGTATAGCCAAGCTTTCCTTAATAAATCATAAATGAAGGTTACATAATATTGATTCCCACCAAGATATTTTAATTCCATATGTCCACATTCATCTAAGTGTATGAGTTCTAAAAATTCCTTAGATCTCATATCACTTCTTACAAATGGATTCTTCACATTCTTTCCTATAGCACATCCCTTATAGCTCCATTTCATGTTCCTCCTTCAATTCGAGGATGCCAATGACCATTTGACTTAGAGATGGAAAAATATTATAGTGAAGGTTTTCATACCTTCTATGCCACAATACAGAAGGGATTACATTCAAGTGGACTAGGGCTTGAGATAAAGGTGTAAAAGTATATATAATTTCCCCTTAAAAATTCCAGTCACCATAGAATTATCAATACTAGATCACTTACCCAAAACCAAAACCTTTCCATCAAAAAAAGAAATTGTATCACCCTTATCCCCTAGAACAAAATAGAAAGTAATTTTTTCTTAAAACCTGGAACATATAGATTATTTGTTAGGTGAATACTTCCACCAAAATCGAGATCCAATGAAGTATATCCAATCCCTTTCACTGGATAGCTCTTCTTGTCTCCAAGTTTGATTGAGTTATATGAGGTTCATTTTGACAAGGTATAAATCTTACTGCATTCTCCCGTCATGTGGCTAGAAGCACCATTATCAATAACCCATACATTATCATCTTTAAAAGTGTCGAATAAATAGAAGAAAAAAACTTTGTCTATTACTTTCTTATCTAGATTAGATATTATCTTCAATATGTAACCCTTTATATACGTAGTCATATTTACAACAAACTTGAAACCCTTCTTTGTAACCCTTGTCATAGTGCCAACTATAATGTGATCTTCAGTCTCCTTCTTGCACCCTAGCTCTGAAACCATGTTGGAAAATCAGGAGACTTATGTATTATAGATTATTTTCATTAACTTAATAATTAATTGTGATATATGTGTTATTACTCCACCGGATCTCTGAGGTTGATCAGAGACCAGAAAACGTAACTACAGACTAAGCTCTCACCAAGTAGCTAGCCCTACTAGGAAGGAGAGGGCTCTCTCCAAGGGATCACAGCTAAGAAGGTTGGATAAATTAGGTTTTATGCTAGTTATAGTAGCACAGGGGTTTTGATTGGTTGATTTGGGTGTTGGATGAGTGAATTAGGTCAAAGAGGTAACTAGGTCAGGGAAAATAAGATCAGAATTGCAGTCATCTAATGGGGAAAGGTAGGTAAGCACCCTAACACTTTAGGTTTTAGGGTGAGATGGATCAGACTAGTGAGGTGCTAAAAAAATCATGACATTACATGAATTCTTTTTAAACTGAAGAAACTGAAACAAATTATGGTGATTCTCCCAAAACAGAGCATAAAAGATGTATTATGCTTATCAAAATTGAGAATCAAACATATCATAGAACTGGAATGAACATGGAAAGTACAAAACATTCATACATATGCAAAAAAAGAAGAAACTATACCAAATTATAGTACCACATGAATCCCAAAAGAATAGTTGTAACTCATCCAATATATTCCTGCCAAAATCTGAATACACTAGTGTCTCTGATCAATACAACAACATCCAACTTGTGAAATGAGTCTAGAAATGAGAAATATAGGCATGAAAAAACTTCTCCCAACCTCAAGGGTCGAATCCTTGAGTTGTGGAGTTGATCCACAAAAATATGAACTGCAAACCTAGAGTGTAGGGAGGTCAAACTCACTCATCCCTAACTTTAGTGAAACTGATTCATCAATCCTCTCAAAGAGTTTTACCAATTGTATTTACTCCTAGGTAACTTAAAAACATCATTATTACATTTAAATCCATCTATAATTTGTAAAAAAATTATTTTTCCATGGTGAAACTGAAAAGACTAGAAAAAATCAGGAAAAATAGAGAAAGGTCAGGAGTTCAGAGCCAGTGTCAGGAGCGTAGCACTAGTGTTAGGAGCAGAGCGCCGTCTTCAACTCAACTTTTGAAGGGGTTGTTGATGTCCAAATTGAGCTTAGGATAGCTCATTGGAAATAATGTCCTATTTAGTTTCCAAAAATTTCCTTGGTTTCCAAAAATGATAATATTTGAACCTCCAAAAATTCAATCTCCCAATACTATTAAGAACAAAGCGCCTAGTTGAAAAAGAGGGCAGAAACATGATTGTTTGAGTGTCTTTTGACCTTTTCACCTGCTAATTTTCCCAAATTTGCTTAGAAAGTGCCTACGCTGATTTTATTTGGAATTATGAATCTAATGGTACCTTTAGTTTTTCATTTGGAGCCTCATAGAAGAAGCGCAATGCCTAGGGCGTTGCGCTCCTAGCAGTCTAATTGTGCTAAAACTGCCAAAATTTTGAAAAAAATCCAAAAATTCAAAACTTGCTCAAAATGTCTTCAAAATTGTGTTGTGGACGCCTGATGAAATGTGCTAAGCAATGAGGGATTCCTCAACAAGGATATCAAGCTTGTCTCCTTCCTTTTTCTTGTCTAGGGTTCGCTTATATTTCTCCTGCAATTGCTTGAGTTTAATGATATAGACCTTGTTTCTTGCGATGTACCTGTTATAAATTCTAAGAATTTTATTTTCTTTATTTGCCTTGTGGAGGAGTTTCTCACGATGGATGTTGACCCTATCAATCCATGTCTCTCTGTCATCTTCAACCTCCTTGGCAATCCTCTCCTCAAAAGTCAGTTTTTCATTCTAAATTATCTATTGTTGTAAATACCTCTTAAGAAACATTTTCTTTGGTATTTTTCTACTGCTTTGGATGTCATCATGGTCAAGATCATCAAGTGGGATCATGTCTTTACCTCTCTTTGTTTTGAGCAGCTCTAGCTCCATAAGCACTTGTTGATCTTTCAATTTCTTTTTCTCCTACTCAAGAAATAAAATGAAAAATTGAGCTCTATCCAAATTAGTTTGAAGCTCTCTAATTGTTGGGAAAAATACTGAGAGGGGGGGGTGAATCAGTATTTAGGGCTAACTGAAAATTTTTGAATTTTTCTTTCTCTAAAACCCATATGCTACTTCACTGAAGCCAACTCGCGTATACACGCGGATATCCTTAACAAAACTTGCGTATTAGCAGAGATCTCATTATACAGATAATTCTTTACTTAGATCATTGCATCATTCATTTATTAGATGTTTAGTAAGCAGTAAACTTGTGCAGTAAGAACAGAATAAATCATCACACATATGAACACCAGGATTTAAGGTGGAAACCCAATTTGGGAGAAAACCACCGCTGTCGTCGTATCTGTCTTCAATATTTATTATAAATAAAACTTCTTACAACCATGTACTGGCGCAGACTCATACCAGCACGCAGGCACCCACCTGGAGAAGGCTACAACCTTCTCTCGTTTACCAGCCTCTCCTGGAAGGGAGCTACAACCCCCTGCTCTCGTTTACCAGCCTCTCCTGGAAGGGAGCTACTACCCCCTGCTCTCGTTTACCAGCCTCTCCTGGAAGGGAGCTACTACCCCCTGCTCTCGTTTACCAGCGACCACTGGAAGGGAGCTACAACCCCCTCACTGAAGGCTTCGACCTTCAGCACTACCATGGACCATGTTTCATCAATTTTCATACTGGATCCATCAGCTTCCATACAACATACCTTGTAGGCCACTTTTCATCAGATTTTCAGACTGGACCCACTCCACACATTTAAGCTCATCATACATCAAACTGAAACTTATAACCCCATCAATTCATTCATTGAATCATCAGCCAATAAACCAACAACTTGATCTTTAATCAACATAATTAGCAGCATAATCAACATTAAAACAACCCAGATCTGTATGAATACATTATTGATAGATAACTGTAAACCAGCGGAACAGATCAGACATTTCATTCCACATACTTCAGCAAAACCCTAGATTCCATACGCACTTTTACTTCATTGAACCTACGTATATACGCGCTTTCATAGAGACAAACTTGTGTATACTTCTGCACATATTCCAGAACCAACCTCACATTCCATACGCGCTTTTGCTGAAGCCAACCTACGTATGCACGCGCTTTTATGAAGAGAACCTGCGTATAGATCTTCAAACTTTGTAAGGCTGTGAAACTCTTCAGAACAGATAAATAGCTCAGATCTTACCCTTCACTCCAGAAAATATTCGCCTCATCTCAGATCTAAACATTCCATAAACAGATCTAGAAAATACATAGTCATTTTAGATCTAGAGATCCCTCTTCATCGTTTTCTTCAGAGGTGAATTATTAATTCAAATCAATCAATAAACTGTTACCCTTCCATGAAGATATACTTCAAAGTGATGTATTCATTAAAACCCAGACTTATGCACACAACTACTAATGGTATTCTTGGACGGGATCAAATAGATATTCCAGTGCTCAATACAATGGGCCAATACCATGGTAAATTCCCTTGGTTTTATGAATTTAGAGCACAAATAGGCATACACTACTTGGTACGTACTTTTCCGCGTACATACGCTACTTCGCCTTTACAAACCCGCGTACGCTTTGTGACATGTCATATTTATCATTTCTCTGGCACTTACTGGAATTCCTTTCTTCTGTTACTTCTAAGCTGATCTATAGATACATCATCCTTCCTTATTTAACACAAGATACATCTTCCTTACATATTTAACACATAGGTTGCTTATCATAGGCATCAAGCAGGTTTCTATCAAGAACAACTTCATCAAGTAGGTTGCCATCCAAAGAAAACTCATCAAGTCAGTTTTCATTAAGGAAGACAACTCATCAGATAAGCAGGTTTCCATCAAGAACAACTTCATCTAGTAGGTTGCCATCAAAGACAACACATTGCATCATATTGCCAACAATCTTATTTCATCAAGTAGGTTGCCATAAAGGACAACACATGCCAACACTAATTTGGGTATCTTTCTCTTTGACAATCAAACTTGAGGCCTCATGATCATCCTGATGATCCAAGTCAAATAGGTCAAAATTTGTTTCCTCATTATGATGGTCCTAATCCTCTTGCATGACTTCCTCATGCACAACTACCTCTTCCTGCTTTTTCTTTCCCTTTTGTACCTATTTTGTTGATGAATAAGGCAAGGTATGTCCCACAATATTTGGGTAAAACACCTGCCTATGCCCTCTCTTATATGTTTTAGCCAATGTGTCTTTCTCATCCTGTTTGGTCTTTGTAGGCTCTTTGACCACAACTTTGCTGGATGACCCAATATAACTCTAAAATACTAACGGTGGTGGTGGTATGGATCTAGTAGGCTGAGCTGATGGATGAATAGATGCAGAGGATTGAGATGAAGGAGGGATGTTTTCAGCATGCTAAGCTTGTGGAGTAGTGAAAACATCATTGGAAATGAAGGTATCCCATGAAATGTGCAACTGATCTAGATGATGGAGTACAATGATTTTGATCAAGGAGTGATGAAAGAGGTTGTTCATTTTCTGACCATATTCTCTTTTATGTACTATGTAGGCCATTTTTTCTATTCTTCTGAACAAATAGTATGGGATATTGAGCAACTTGACTCTTGTGAAGTGCATGAGCAGTCTAATATGATATGTGTAAAGTCTGGAGAACCTTCCTTCACAAGAGAAGTACTTCATGATGATTTTCATCATGGGGGTATACCTATCAAGAAGGTAACTGAAATGGAAGACTCTCTTTCTTTCATTTTTGTACCTTGGTTTGATGAATGGTTCATAATACTAGTCATCCAAATCTTTGGCTTTAAACCCATTCTTGTTTATGTTTGGTATCCATGTGGCAACAACAATGATAGGTGTGGATATGGTGAAGGCGACACCTACGAGGGTCACCTGGTTATCTCTGAGGTTTGAGATGAAAACTCTACTCAAAACGAGGTGGTGTTGAACTCTTTGGATCATTTTGTAGAAATCAAGGCAACCAACATATTCAAAGCAAGAGACCATCATAGGTGAGGTAATCAGTTCTCTGGTGTTGGTGGGCTCAAGCCTCATAATTCTTCCTCCTTTGTGATTTCTCCTTCCCTCTTTTTCCTCCTCTTCCTCCATGTAATATTTATCTTCCTCCTCCATAGTGTTTTTGTTTTGAAACCCTAGGGAAGGGAAAGGGGAGTGGAAAATAGCTTTAGGGAGTGGGGATGGGAGTAGGAAAAATTGGGGAATAGGGAAGGGAGTTAGGGAACTTAGGGGACTCATATGGGATTAAAATAATTAGGGACATGAGATGGTGAAATCGATTACAGGTATAGGGAGGTTTCCTAGAAAATGTGTATTCTAGGAGCTAGGGCTTTTTGGGTAATGTAGTTTGGGGACAGGGATTTAGTGATGTAGGGATATAATTAGGGTTTAATGTGATATGGGAAGGGAATGCAGGGCCTAGAGAATAATTTATGGTTGTAGGAATGGAATCTAGGGTTTCTTAGCTTAAACACTTCGAAAACTTGAATGAGAGATTTTACACCTTAAACTTGCAAATGGAAAATGCTAGGAGCGCAAAAATGGTGTTGATTACTTGTATTGAGGTGGAGAAACCCGTTTTTGGTGACTTGGAGTAGTTGCATGAAATTTTGAAGGTTGTGGATGAAACTGGGCAAGAGCGCAGTGCCAGTTCTAGGAGCACTACGCCTAACTGCCAAGAATGCAGCACCCTCCTCTAGGAGTGCAGCACTAGTTCTAGGAGCATGGCGCCTAACCTCCAGGAGCACAGCGCCACCAATTTTTGAGATTTTACCCTGCAAATTGATTTTTCAAGATGAGGGAGTGTGAGCTCGACGATTGGGAGAGAAAATGAGAGTTTTCCCTATCTTGTGATGGGATTTATAATTAATGATTTGAATGAATTTCCCTTTGGGACCCACTTTTCTTTCTTCTCATTCACTTTAAACTTTGACATCTTTACTTTTCATTTTTGTTTCTAATTTGGAGATTAATCATTTGATGGATTGAGAACATTTAGACTTTAAAGCTTCTGAGCTTTCTTGGCACATGAAACCTTTCAGTTGATAGCTATCTTGGAACCATGAACTTATTACATATTTAGAAAACATAAAATTACATGTTGAAATGAAAATTACATGACTGAATAAAAACTAAATATTACATTTCAGCTTTACATAGTAAATTGAATTTATTGATCACTCTTAGTCTTGCTGGTCTTTTATGCAATGGAAATGATGTTTTATTGGACCTTGAAAACCCTAATACTTAATGGACACAATGACTGAATGGACTTCATGATGATAAGACTAAAAAGATGATAAGACTCATGAATAATAGACACTTAGCATAGTGATAAAGTGAGCCAGCAAGTGATGAAATGACATTTTTTAAAAGAGTGAAATGTAATGAAAATATGCACCAAGTGACCAAGTTTTTTCATGACATAGTGGAATGATAAAAAAAATTGAGTGGGACCCCTAAAATGACATGAAAGAGTTAATTTTGATCACTAGTGGAAGGATGCAAATACTGACACTAACAATATGTTTTCCTTTTATTACTTTTATTAGTTCTTGTTCATCAAAAAAATACCAAAACAATGAAAATCACAACAAGATAAAGTACACAAAATATAGGCTCCAAGCCAGGGATAAACCCCTCCAAGGGGAAACGCGAGAAATAATGCTTCTCTTCTTCTGGAATCTTCTTACAATGAGACTTCCAAGACCCAAATACCAAATCCAAAGATCCCCACAAGCACCAAGCCAACCCCCTAGCAAGTTCTTCTTTAAGGTTTCTTCCAAACTTCAACCTACTGCAACTTCGTCCCATATTTTCGGCCCTACAACTGCACCTTAAAATTTTGTAGGGCCGAAATGATTACTAAGATTGTTCTTGGTAATCATGGTTCTTCCTAAATCCTTTCTCAAGGAAACAATCTAAGTTTGTTAAACAGTATTTTTTCGCACTCCCTATTCCATATCCGAAGTGTCACACTTTGTGTCACTCATGCCACAAATGTCGCAAAGAAACAAAAGTTTTGAAAACATGTTCACCATGAATAACATGCTCAAAAAATCCCTAAATAGATGGAGAATCAATGTGTTAAATCAATTCTTAAGAAAACTTGTGAAAACCCTAATTTGCAACCCTAGCGTGTTTCTCTTCTCTATGGTCTAGTGCTTGTCACCCTATGCATAACCTATGTTTAGTGCTAGCTGTTAGTGTCCTATAGTCATAGTGATCAATTTTACTCTTTCCACTGTTGTTTGAGCCTTAATTCAAATTATAATATTTGAAAATTAAATTTGACATGTCTCTTGATTTTCAAATGGTTCCAAATTATTGTCTAGGTGTCATTGCTACTCCCTCCACTTATCTAAGGTCACAAAAATCCATCATGGTCATTGTCATCATTTCCTACCATAAGTCCTCAAATGAGTTAGTTTTTCATCATATTGGTCATGGAATTGTAAGCATTTATACTTTGAGAGTTAAATTTATAAGTCATGGCCAATAATATGCATATGATGTTCATCATTATCTCAGTCATCATTCTGGAAAAGGGAGTATTGTCATCTATTATGGTCATCAAAAAGTTTCATTATGGGTGTTATTAATTATGAAAATAAAGTGTTTCAAAGAGAATCAAGGTACATCTATGTCACATGGAGTAAAATACATCTGCAACTAAAATAATCATCATATATTTTGTATAAATGTATCATCAAGCCATATCCTAGCTCAAATCATCCAAATGATGGAGAAATTGGTCATCGTGACAAAGGCAGGTAAATTTTGAATTTTCAAGTTATAAAATGCTTCAAGGAGTTTGATTTGGTTCTATTAATAGTGACGCAAATTCAAGGATCTCAATTCAGCCTCAGAAACTTTGCAACTAAGCCAAGAAAGAATAATTAAAGCAGTGATGTGCATGTGCTGCGCTTCTGGGAAGTTGTTAGGGTTTTTGTTGCACTCTCCCTCTTCCATGGTTCATAGATTAATTCAAGAGTCAAAACCTTTATTTTTATTTTCACACATTCTCCATGGCCCTTCATTGAACATTTCTCATCATTCCCCTCATTAAGATCCTTTCATTGCCTTATTTTCCCAAAAACCCCAGAAATTTTGTTGCACTTTTACCGTAGGTATGTGTTTTGACCTTTTCACCCCTTTTTTCTCACTATTTTTGAAAAATTCCACTCTATAATTTTCCTAACACCCATACCTAACCCCCATAATGTTTCTACAATTTTTCCTACCCCCTTCCCTCTCATTTCACCATTTTCCCTAAAACCCTAGTTTTTTACCTAGGTCTGTAATTCGCTATTTTCACCCCTCTTTTATCACTAATTTGAAGAAATTACACCTCAATTGTCTTCCCAACATCTATCCCTACCCCCCATAATTTTCTTAGAATTTTTTCTACCACCCTTCCCTCTCATTTCCCTCCTTTTAAATTTAGTGTGCTTTCGACTATGTTTTTTGTCATCATTTTCAAAAGCAGTTTCTAAAACAATGAAGATGAATTTTGGAAAAAAAAGAGTTTTGTGTTAAGGATAGACCCAGTCACAATAACCTCCTTCATTTTCTATACAGGTATCATATATTGGGAGATATTCAACTTTCTTGGAGACATATTTCAGAAAATCAAATTCTCCAATTTTTCTTGTATGTTTTAGTCATTATTTTTTGGCTTGGATTCTGAGAAAATGGAAATGAATTTCCAAACACTGAGAGAGTTTGTCTCCACAAAAAAATTATCTACAAAAACCTCTCCCATTTTTTTAACACTTGTTATGGTTAAAAATATATCAGTTCATCTTTAACCCCTATTTTTTCGTTGTGCTTCAGGAGAATTTGTTGCAATTCTAGACACTTGGTCTTAAAATCAATTTTGAGGGGGCTAAAATGATTATTTTGGATGACTTAATGGTCCTAGGGTATATTATACATCCTAATTTTTCTTCATAATCCTTCAAAAACATTCATAACCTCTTCCAAGTCATCAAAATATCAAGCCAATGTTGTTGTGATTCTTCTAAGGATATTCGTTGCATTTCTGAGAAAGTTGATGTGTTTCTATGTTTAGATAATTTTCAATGCATGTGGAGGTCAAAGGTAAAACTTGGATGATGTAATAGTTGACTCATGAGTTTATCTAATGATTAATAGGCTTGTTAATTATTATAATTGTAAATAATCTTGTGATCAATGCTTTGAGAGATAATCTCAATCAGTTAGCTAAAAAAGGGGAAATTTGTTTCTAACTTCCCTAGGATTTGGAAATGATTAATTAGGTTCATGAATTAGTTTCTATGGATTTGGATTCGACCCCTTAGAGGTGGAATAATGTTTTTATTCTATATTTACTCATAAACAAGTCTAAGGTATTTTAATTTCACACGTTTTTGGAACTGGGGTACTTGACTCTTTGCATAAATAATATACATGCAGTTGCAGCTATTTTTATGGGATTCTTATTATGTGGTTAGTGATACTGTTTTTCTATAGTTTTACTTATGCATCTGATTATTAAGTAGTTCTAGCATTCATCTATGTTTTTCTTGTGTTAATCTCCTAATTTTAAAATATAATACATTGCCTCAAATGCTCTACTTTGTCTGAGATTTTCATATAAGTGCTTTATCTTCTACACAAGTGAATTCATGCATGTATTCTCAATTAGTTTCTTTATCTGATTTCCTCATCACCATACTACAATGAAAAATCTATTTTTTGTTACTAATTACACCTACCTTTCCTCATTCTACATCTGCAAATTGATCTTTTGAAATAATTTGCCTAGTTCCTAAAACCTAGTGCTCTTTGTCCAGAAAACCCTAATCAAAACCCTATTGAGCTGATAACTAGCCTAAAACCCTAATACTCTCTAGTTACTTCCATTGTCTATGAGGTTTATTTTAAGAGAGCCCTCTCTGATTTGGTAGGGCTAGATACCAAGTCAAAAGTTAGTATGTGGTTACCTCAGTATTTTCCTTTCTCAACCTTGGGAAACTAAGGAGTTCTAACACTAGCAGCGCGGGAATTGAAGTAAAAATTTGTGCTGGTCCTCCTCAGGCGGGTTCTCCAAAAATGGATCAGAATCTTCGCCTACTAGAAACATCAAGAATGAAAGTCTGGTATAATTAGGTGAGGATTCAGTCGAGTTCTCCACTTTTGAGTCCTTGATCCTACCTTTAAGTATGTTCCCCTTAATATGTGAACCTTCCTCTCTCTTTTATGGATATTTAACCTCTTCATATTCCCTATAAATGAATTCCATGCTTTCCCCAAATTTTGTTCATTGTTGGTTTCCTTTATAGTGCTCGAATGCACCTAAATGCTTCCAAAATTCTAAGGAGAAGGAGTGCTTGAAGTCTTTACCTTGGACTTGGGAACCCTCCCTTAAAGAAGCCTCCAACATCAAGGCATTGGTTGTATGCTTCCCTCTTTAATTTATCAATAATACAAATCATGTTTTACTTTCCATAAGCTTTTCAATGATTACTTTCTTAGTATGATGCTCCTTGATCTCTCATATGGTTTACATTAGAATGAAATATACTATGATTTCTTTGTGTGTCATTATTTGATCTCTCTTTTATATATTTGTATGTGAAAGCATAGCGAGGAGTGAGCTTGGAAGTAAGGATATCATGATTAACATTGAAAAATAACCACATAGGAGCGAGGTAGGCCATCTTCCTCTCACATGTCATTCTGATTTAACCTAGGAGAGTTTGCTTGCTTTTGTCTCATTTAGAGGGGTCACTTCTATCCATAGAAGGGATTTCCTGCATAATAAAATGGCGACTCTATTGGGGAGCCTATAGCATTATTAGTCATCATTTTTTATTTTGTCTTCTCTTTTAGTTTTCCAAACTGTTTAACAACCCTTTGTTTGGATTGATTTTCAGTCTGTACTTTGCTTTGAAGATTTCCTAGGGTATCAAATCTAGATTTTCTTCTTGATACTTTCTTATTTTTCATCTATTTACCTCCATCAGCACATTTTTTATCAGTTACAGTCACGATGCTAGTGCATATTTTATCTAAAACAGTCGCGCTGCAAACCTCTGGTGTCAACTGGCTTCCCCCGTTGGTCTTTGAATGTGGATATTTTTAGAGTCTCTACTGGAAACTCTAGTGTGTTTTAATATGTAACGCTTTTTCTTTTATTTTTCTATATCAATTTTTGATTGATCGCTTTTAGTTTCTTGGTTGAATGCAAAAAAAAATCCCATACTTGAAGTGGTAAATTGATATTTCTATTTGAGTCTTTCGCATTTTGAGTCGATTAAAAGCTTTGTTTATTGCTTGTATTTTAGAAATTAAACAAAAAGCTTGTATATCATGGATTCAATCTGATCTAACAATTTTCCAAAGTTAAATACTGAATCACTTCTACAAATATTTTGTGGAATTAAAAACACAATCGTCAATGACATGAAGAAAAGAAGATTCAATCAAGCCACAACACAGATAATTTCCCGGGGAAAGCTTGTTGCAAAAAACCCCACTTTATTCTATTGTATATTCAGCATGGAATCATGAAACAATTACATACAAGTATTCTCACAATATCCCTCCTGTACTTAGCTAATTGTCTCACACTGTCATACATAAAACTGACCAATACTTGGCCAATTTACTACCTCCAGACGGCCTGCCTTGCTTGCGCAATCCCTGATGAATTAAATCCCTAAAGATTAGGAATTTTTGCCTTCCTTGACTACGCAAGTATCATGGGCACTCCAAAGGGTGTTTGGTTTCATGGGTGCAACCCAATAATCCTACATATTGATAGTCAACTTCCCTTTAACCTAGATCTCAACTGGGTCTCCACTGGATCTGACATGCATGCAGCTAATAATAGTAAATCCTCACTTTCATGTGAGATCACTGATTGTGAATTAATTAATATTTAATTCACTTGATCTCTCACTAGTGTATCTAACAATTACAACTATCACAATTGATTTTAACTCACTTAACATAGTTAAATTGATTACAACCTGCATTAACTAATGCACCACTGCACTTCGAACTCTATTACAACTAGAATTACTCTGCATGCCTCACCAACTACCTCTACCTCGAAATTCATGAGCTAACTGAATTTATCACTATCATTTAACTATTACAAGTTATTTTGAGACTAGATTACATTTTATTGTCCATCTTAATTAATGGATAACTAAAATAGACATGCACCAAATTTAGCCCTGTGGGCCCCACCCTAGTGTAGGTGTTTAATGCACTAGGTGTGGGTGTTGAAATTTTCTTGTTGAATTTCAACACTCCCTCTCAACAAGAAAGGGATTATTCTTCACCCCTATCTGTCTCTATTGTATTCAAATTTTCTCCTGGTGAGTGCCTTCATCAGAATATCTGCATCCTGATCTTCCATGGGAATGTACTGAAACAACATTATTCTTCTCTGCACAATATCTCTGAGATGATGGTACTGGATATCTATGTTCTTGGACCTATCATGAAACACAGGATTAATCGAGATTTTAATGCAACTCTGATTATCACAATGTATCACTGTCGGATCGATCTGAGAACCATAAAAACCAACCAAGATCTTTCTCATCCAGATAGCCTCACATGTAGCTTGACTTCCTGCCATGTACTCTGCTTCCACTGAACTGAGTGCCAAAAATGGTTGTTTCTTGTTGTACCAAGAAAATTTTGTCGATCATATGCTAAATATCCCTCCTAATGTGCTCTTTATGTCTGATGGACTGCCCGCCCAATCTGCATCTGTGAAGCCTTGAAGTTTCACTCCCTTTGTCCATTTGTACCATAGACCATACTCTGATGTTCCCCTTGGGTATCTCAAGACATGCTTCCCCTCCTTCCAAAAGAGCTTGGTAAGCTTAACCATAACTTGACTCAGCTGGTTAACTGTGTAGCAAATGTCTGGTCTGGTGTTCACTAGATACATCAGTGAACTAACTAACTGCCGGTAGACAATAGCATCCACTATCTCTCTAGAAGTAGCATCCTATTTCCTCCAATTTTCTGGAAAAGGAGTATCCATGGGTTTGAAGCTCTCCCTTTGAAACTTGCCCAGTATCTCCTTTGCATACTTTCCTTGAGACACAAAAATTTCACCATCCCGCTGCCATATTTCCAATCCAAGGAAATAATGAAGGAGTCCCACGTCCTTCATTTCAAACTCCCTTACAAGATCCTCCCTGCATGAGTTTATCAACTGCTCATCACCAGTCAAAATTATATCATCAACATAAAGAAAAATAATCAATAGGTTACTCTCAACCACAATCTGGTATAGGTTTGAATCTACCTCAATTTTGGTGAAGCCCAGTCCGGTGAAATAGTTGTCTATTTGAGTGTACCAAGCATAAGGTGCTTGCTTCAGCCCATACAGTTCTCTTTTGAGTCAACACACATGCAACTCACTATTGAAGATCTTGAAACCTTCAGACTCCTCTATATACACTTCTTCCTCAATGATCCCATTGAGAAACGTAGTTTTCACATCCATCTGATGAATGTGCCAGCTCATCTGCGCTGAGAGTGAAAGTACGGATCTAATGGAAGAGTACCTTGCAACAGGTGCAAAAATCTCATCATAATCAATCCCCTCAATCTATAAGAATCCCCGGGCCACAAATCTGGCCTTGTATTTCTCCACACTCCCATCAAAAACCTGCTTTACCTTGTAGATCCATCTAGATCCAACCACTAAATTGTCGATCGGTCTTGGGACAATCTCCCATGCACTTTTCTTGACAATGGAGTCATACTCCCCCAACATTGCATAAACCTAGGTTGGTTGCTACACTACTTCCTGAAAGGAAGATGGTTCGTTCAGTCACAATACATTTTCTCATAAGAGCCATTTATCCAATAAATATGTCAGGATATTGTCTATGTTTGCACTATGAAGTAGGGGCTCCTACATTCTCCGCAACATCAAGTATCAATCTATCAGCTATTGTGGTGTGCCTTCTACCATTTCTGATGGATGGCTCTGCATGAGTATTTTCCTCCACTCCATGATCCTCTACATGTGGTTGCTCCACATCTTGAGGCTCATCCTTGGGAACCAAAAATTCCTCCTCTGCATGCAAGTCCAGGTCCCTCTAAAGGGACAACCGCATGGCTTTCTCCTCATCAAATTTTATATCATGTCACACAAAATTCATTTGTTTGTTTGGAAAATACACTCAATAGTTGTGGGGCATTTCAGTTCCCCGCATGAAAATCCTAATCTCAGCTGTCGGTTCCAGCTTCTTCCTGTTGTCTTTGGTCACATGCACATAAAAAGATGAGCCAAAAATCTTAAAGTGTCAAACATTAGGTTTCTTACCAGTGAAAGCCTCTTCAGGTATAATCATGCCAAGTATCCTGTGAGGACAACGGTTATACACAAATACCGCAGTGTTGCATGCTTCCGCCCACAGATGCATCTGTAGGCCTAGATCATACAACATCGCTCTTTCTGCACCCATGATCGTTTTATTCTTTCTTTCCATGACCCCATTCTGTTGTGGGTTATGAGGCGCTATTAGTTCTCTTTGAATTCATTATTTGTTGCAGAAGTTCTTGAATTCTGTAGAGATGTATTCTCCACCATTATCGCTCCTAAGAGCCTTCACTTGCTTCCCCGACTCTTTCTCCACTAGTGCCTTAAACTCAAGAAACTTAGAGAATGTCTGATATTTCTTCTACATGAAGAAGATCCAGCACTTACGATAAAATTCATCAATAAATATTACATATTACTTATGTTTTCTTGTCGAAGCAACAGAGAATGGTCCACACACATTTGTGTGAACTCTCTCAAGGATCCCTGAAGCTCAGTTTTCCTTCTCATGAAAGGTGTCCTTTACATATTTTCGCATAGTACATCCCTTGCATGTGTCTGACTGCGCAAGTGTACCCCTGGGAAGACCAGTATAAATCTATTGTATGACTTTCAAGTCTCCATAGTGAAGATGGCCCAATCTCCTATGCCATAAATCACCTTCATCCTGGCTCACCACTTTGTCTGCCTTGCCCATCATTGGTAAGCAGCCATCTACTTCTAGCTTGTATAGATTCTTAACTTGAATCCGTATCCTCTTGGAGTTTCCTATTGTTTTGTGCCGCAGGAAGGCTTTTTATTCACTAAAAAAACATCATAGCCTCTATCCTCCAACAGTGTGACTGAGACTAAATTTTTATTCAAACCTGGTACATGCATTACATATTTTAATTGAAAGGGTTTACTTGACTGCCTCTGGAAGGTAATGGTATCAATCTCGGTAGCATTGTACCACCTTTCATCACCCATTTCAATATGCATCTGGAGATCCTTCTCCTCCAAGCCACTAAAAAGTTCCTTGCCTCTCGTCATGTGAAAGGAAGCACCACTATCCAAATACCACACAGATCCCAATACACTTAACACCATGCATGTGATCAATGAGAAGTCAAGCTCAAATTGCGAGGCCAAATTCTCACTAGATCCTCCAGCCTTCTTTTTCTTCTTCTTTTGTGGAAAGTTAGTATCATAATGCCTATTATCACTCAGTAGTTTTACAAGGTTAAATAAATAACTCACCAAGGTAACCACAAACTTACTTTTAAACTCTAAGATCTAACCTTCCTAGGGTTTAGAGAGGGCTCTCTCTATAAGATTTAACTTTGTTTTAATTATATGATATTATGCTAGTTATGATGTGCAAAATTGGTTTTTATAGTTGGTTTGGTTTGGTTTGGTGAGAAAACATCATTTAATGAGATGGATAGTGATAGATCTGTTTGTCCATTGGGCTAAGGAGTTAAATGTCAAGAAGATAGGACTAGGATCAAGGTCAAAAGGTAAAATATTTTCAGGGCAAGATAGACAATTCATTGAAGATATTGGAAGGCTGATTGGTGAAGTGGTTTGATCGGGATAAAGAGCAACTAAGAATTCTTTGATCCGGATAAAGAAGGAGAAGATAGAGGTCATTCAAAAGAGGGAGCAATTAAGGGTTCCCTACTCTGGAAATCAGTAGAAAACATAGAAATGATAAATAGTTAAAGACAGGGTGCTTTTAACAAATCCTGAAATAATATTCCTATTTTATATGGATGCATGTAAAATAGAAGAAGATAAACAATGACAGTAGAAATTACTTCACTTTAATGGCTCATCACATGAATCCTGAAATATGATGCTTTATGATTTGATCCAGTCTGCTACTTGAACTTGCTACAAAAAGCCTTCAGGTACAGAAAAAATGACTATAGAAATCTTCAGCCATTTATTCCACAATAATACTTCAAAGGATGAAGTATTTATACAAATTCTAAACTATAATATCTTGAAAAAATATCAAGATTGGTTTACAAATATCTCAAATTATTTTACAGAAATAGAAATTTAAATAAGGGACACTCAAAACTAATGAATATATTTTGCACTATACTTATGGATTGATGGTTACAAAGAAGATAATTCGAATTTTATATCAACTCTAAGTTGAGGATGAGGCATCCAAGTCACTAACTGTCTCCTTCCTTTGCGCTTTTTGCTCCAGAAATTCTGCAACATTTGGGTCCAATGATACCTTTGTATACCTAAATCTGAAATAGATATGTACAAATTGAAAGCGGTTTTTGTAGATAAATATGTTAATAAGATAAACCTCTCTCAGTTTCCAAAAATTCAGTTCCAATTTTTCACCATATGCTCTGCAACATGATGTGTAAAACAGAACTTTGCACAATCTAAAAAATAGGCTGTGAAGATATGCATGTATATCTCATTCTGTAATATCTGTGTAAAAAGTGAGATAGGGTTTTGCATATGGATATCCTAGGAACCAAAACCTCATTAATTTTTGCAAAATTAATCTTGTATTAGCCACAATAGTTTCTGAAAAACTATGACTTAAACAGGAAATTTCTGGAAAATGTCCCTTCTTGCTCTGCTTTCATCTTTTAACCTTATTGTTCTTTTAACGTTTTTACTAGGGATAAACTTCAGTATTGTTGGTGAAAGTGTTTTCATCTTTGTTTAACCATTACTGCCTCTGTGTTTACTTTTACTATTTTACATTGACTACTCTATTTTTACTCATTTGACTTTCACTCTGACTTTTACTGATACACTTTAACTGTCTCAGTTTTCACGGCAAACTGTTACTGCTCTGTTTACTATTTTACCTTTATAGTAAATCAGTCAACTTTTCCTAGTCTTTTGCATTTAGAAATTTATTTCCCTTAAAAAACTTTGGAAATATTAATTACAGTGTGCATAAGGGCTTTGAGATGAAAATAGGGGTTTTTCCTTTGGTCTACAATGATTCAATTGGTCAATTTATACTTTCTGTGATCAAAAACAGACTCGGACCATGGGGAATATTTTGAAAATAGATCCATGGTTTGTAGAGAAAAGGATTTTAGAAGCTATAGGGATTTATTTTAGGTCTGCAAAGGATCCTAAATGGGTTCAATGATTGAATTACTTTCTTGCTGTAAGTATTGGCCTGAGCATTGAAGAATATCTAGAGAAAAAATGAAGTTTTTCCGTGAAGGGTTTATGGGTTTATAAAAGATTTCGTAAGCTTCTCTGGTCTTTATAGCACTTCGGGGTTCCTCTACATGGTTTGTAACTGCAATTTAGTGAAATTCTTTTGGATTTAGCTTAAAACAAGAGTCGGCAATGATTTTTCGGGCTAAAATTCTCTTTATGTGCACAAACTGTAACTAAAGAGAGAAAACAGTGAAAATGGGTGGCTTTTATTTTCTTTTATTTAATATTGAATGAATTAAATTAGCATTCAAATCAAATGTTTTAATGGTTTGGGAGTGGGGGAGGAGAAAAATCATCAGCGGTTTTCGCATGGATAGAAGGTGGTAAGCGGGATTTGTTTGGGCGATGCAATCGAATGGGAATAGGACACATTGAGGGGAGATAAAGCGTGAAAACAACTCTTTTCGCAAGGTTGAGGTTCGGTTAACTATTGTGCCTTTGGATATGTGATAGGCCATATCGACCGTCAGATATGGGTCATAGAGATCAACGATGCAAATCATGCGATGGAGCTGTTGGTCAAAAGGCGTGGGGCCCGGGAAACTTAATGTGGCGGGGGTTAATATATATAGTGAGTCCGGCATATTCGACATGTGGAATTAATACTATAGGTTATAATTAAAATTTTGGTTGGGAATTGTTACACAGTAATTTGTCACCGTCCCTACCATTCCCCGTCCCGCACAATGGAGGACCCATAATGTGACCTGTGAACACTGTCATGCACTGAAAACATCATCATTGCATCCCTCTGAGTATGAGCTTCATTTCCCCTTGAGACATCTCCTGGCAAAATCCATGAAAAACAGCTCTTTTTGCATTGGCGCGGGTAGACAGTTCAGTACTCGCGCCACTCAGGGAAATCCTGTAAAGAGGTCGCGCCACTTGGCGCTCTGTCATAGAGCAGCAATCGCGCCACCCATTTTAGGGACTGTTTTTTAAATATGGATGGCGGAAGTTGAGTTCAAACAAAATCACAACCATTGCCTATCTTGAGTTGGGAGGTTTGGCTGCGGGAGTTCTATGGAAGGGAAGTAGTTTTGCCACCTTCTATGGAACCTTCCTTGTTGATAGGGCCAATCCCATAATAATAGGGATCCCAACTCCCTCCTTCCCCATCTATATAAGCTTGCTCAGATCCATGGCAGGCTAGTCTTGAAGTGCTGAAGCTTTGCATCTCCCTATTTCCCAAGTGCCTTTGTGCTGTAAAGAATCCCTTCTTTCCCTTAAGGCCCATTAAGCAAGGAGATCATTGTTACGAGACTCTGGAGAGGTTTCCCTTTCCTTGGCGAGCTTTGAGAGACGTGGACAACCGGAGACCCGTACGAAGGAGGCTGCGACGTCAGAACTCGGTTGTAACTTCTATTCGTTTATCACTTTAATAGATGACTATGATTATGGTTCCACTCCTTTTGCAATCATGTTAATGCGAGTACATTCTTTCCGACCGAGATTGCAGTTACGAGGCCGGGTTCCTATGCATGTATCTCTGTCAGCTCTCTTCTCGTGTGTGTGTTCGTCCACTCGAGATCGTGGAAGGATTGTGATCTGCCAGGGCTGAAGGACGGGGACACTTCTTCTTCAGATCATAGCGTTGGAATCCAGGTAGGCCTCTATCCCAAGTCTTTCATTCGTAATTAGGAGCTTGCGTCATAGCATTGTTTGTTTGTTGCTAGACCCCTGCTGGGCTAGTAGGGATCGCCTCTGTCCGCAGAGGGGATTTACCTCCTCAACAAATTGGCGACTCCGCTGGGGATCGTCCGGTTTTCCTTGTCCCGGTTATGATTGGTTCGCTTTGATTGTTTCTCCTTGCTTGATGAACCTTCTGGGTTGGATTCTTTCATTATTTTAGCCTCTTGGTTTGCTTAGCTTGTGTTGGTCTCCTTTCAGATTAGCTTGTTTTTTAATTTTCATTGAAGAACTCGACTGGCGCGGGTTTTTACCTGACAGTCGCGCCACTTGGCGCGTGTTGCATTTGTCTGCCTCGCGCCACTCGGCCTCTGGCGCTAGTTTCAAGGCCACAGTCGCGCCACCCCTGTGGAGTTTCTTCAATTTTTGGCTTTCTGAGCTTGACCAGTACTTTTCTTCTTGATTTCCGGATTGTTTGAGCGTATTGGAGTCTGGTTTGACTGGAATTCACCGCTATCCTTTGGTTGTTTGCCTCTATCTATCGGTTTCACGATTTGAGCCCTAGGGCATCTAGTGGCATAGTGAATCGAGCCCTCCTTGGGAGTTTTGGTGTCTTGATTGTCCCGTCGACTTGTTAATTGATTCTCCACGCCCTCTTAGCAGTCTTTGATTGTTTTGTTGCGTCTTTTGAGTGATTGTTCATTCTTTCATTCAGAATTCGTTTGCCCTTGCTTTGGACCCAGATCACACGGTCCATTGGGTGTTTTCGAGTCTTTCTTCGATTTGAGAGACTTTGGGTCGATTTAGAGATTTGGTTGCTTTCTTTGTTGAGTGAATGTTGCTTGCTTCGCTCTCTTAGTTATCATTTCTCCAATTGTTCCTTTTGTTTTCAGTGCACATTAGCCATTAAACATTGAAAATCAAAAAAAATATATAATCTCTTTTGTTTTTTAATTAGTGCAAATTGTCATCTTTTCCGTATTACTAGTGATTAGTTTTTGAATGAAAAGTGTGCAATTGCATTAGTTGCATTAGAGACATTCTTGTTTGTATTCCGTTCATTTCGTTTGTATAAAAGCTCTCAACTCTCATTTAACTAGTTTTCATCGAACGAAATGTTGCATCGTGGCATATAGCTTGCATTTAGGAGACACTACATACGATAAGGCCCGGAAATTGAAACTTAATTGAAGATCAACTGTAAAATTCATTCAATTAACCTAAGGCAACATTGGAACTTAACGCAACATATTTAGAAGGTCTAGGCTAGAGACGTGTTCCGGCGTCGTTAAACCTAGCAGCTGTCGTTCGCCTATTGGCTTTAGAGAGCACTAGTACGGACTTGCGCTCCCCGTACCGTCGCGTATATAAAGGGAGACCCCCATAGGTTTTCAATCCTTTATCCACATGAAGCCGAGTCTGCCGCCTTTTACCCGTGATACACCGAACACAGCATTCGGGGAGACTACCTGCACGTACGGAAAGTCCTTGGTCGATTTCTGTTTCATTTTTGAAACCAAGGTGTATATTGCAGTTCACGGATATCTGGTACACCCTTTGTGCCTAGCTTTTTCCTGAGCAGTCATTTGGTCTTTTCTGACTCCCTAAACTTGAAAAGACCGTCAAGCGCTTGTCCTTTCACGCTTGTGTCAACTCTGAAAGATATAGAGTCATCTTTTTATCGTTTCTCGACTCTTAAAACATGAAACGGTAGAATTTGTTTATTTTCCAATGTGGTAAAATCAATCTCCCACGATAACACACCCGTTTAGATATTGCTTGTGACCGTTTGATCGTGTGCCCTTAACTCTTTTTCAGCCCGTGTGTGGTTTTGAGTTTGATGGAAACTTTTTCAGAGTTCACCAACCAAGGAATCCCCTCAGAAGGGAATCCCGGTCATTTTCCTCCTTTTGGAAATGTTGGTGCTCCTTACATGGCGACGTTGTCCCTTCCTGGATTAACTGTTGGGTTGCCTGTTTGGTTGTTCTCAACCTCTGTAGTTCCGAATGTCTCCACTACTGTTCAGTCAGTTCCTCCGATGGAACAACATCATGTTGATTCCAAGGTGGACCTCTCCCCTTCTTCGCCTGTTTCTGCGTCCTCATCTTCTACTTCGCCTGGTGAAAGTCTGGATTCGAGTAGCCAGGTGGCTAAGAAGAAGAAGAAGAAGACAAAGAAGAAGAAGTCCGATAAGCGAGAGGTTAAAAGTGGAACTGTTGTCTCTGAAACACTTCCTCTTGATAGTCCTTCCAACCCTCCTCGGAAAGTCAAGTTCCCGTGCATGTTGTGCACGGGAGACCATCTTCTTCGAGACTGCCCTGGCATTCCCAAGGTGCTCGAAGTATGGTCCAACGGCTGCCCACCGTTGCCTTTGGCTTCCGGGGGTCAAGTTGGGGGCACGTCTTCAGCTGCTGTTGATAAGAACTCTAAGAAGCAGGGTAAGATCACCAATCCCTGTAAATTGTGTGAAGGGCACCATGCCATTCACCTTTGTCCTTATATGGATGAAGCCAAGCGAGTCTTGGACAACCCAGTCGGTTCTATACCACGCCTTCCACCCGGTTATAATCGGCTTTCTGTGAGTCCTCTACCAGCTGATCCTATGGTTGGTCAAGAGTCATCCTTGGTCGATCCCACTCCCCCAGAAATTCAAATTCACGAATCCGGCCCTGACCAACCATTGGTCGTAGGATCGGTTGAACTGGCCCCGTCCGCGGTGCACCAGGTCTTTTCTGTCGAGAGTGGACCTCACACCCCCCATGTCCTTCTGATCTCTTCAGATTCTTCAGACTTGGAGAAAGATTCTCCTGTCCCTGGGCTTCGAGAAGCCCCTCCTCCACCTCCCATGATGGAGGCTCCAGAGGATATTCCTCCCGCCTTCGAGATGGAGGTCATGGAGGAGGCTTCTGCTTCCGTAACATCAGGGGAAGACCTTCGCATTTCGATGGTAGCCCCTCCGAGTAGTTTGGTTGCTTCCTTTGATTGGAATCGATTTGCAGGATTTCGCCTTCCGTCTTATGTGCCTTTCGAGATTACGGTACAGGCTCTTGGTCTGGTTGTACCCAGCACCATTATAGACGAAGGTGCGTCTGTTAGTATTATGTCTTCAACTACCTGGCAAGCTTTCGGTTCACCGCCACTTGCGCCTGTTACGCAGAATCTGTTGACATTCAACAGAAGGACGAGTCAACCGTTGGGGATCCTTCCAAGGTTACCTGTTACTTTGGGAGGTAAAACCGTCCATATGGACGTGATGGTCGTTCCAGGCCCTTTGGATTTCAATCTGCTTTTGGGGCGTGATTACACCTATGCCATGGGAGCGCTTGTCTCCTCCCTCTTTCGTGTGATGTGCTTTCCACATGAAAGACGGATCGTGACCATTGATCAGCTGTTGTTCTTTGGTCCTAATGTGGCAACTGGTCCACCATCACCCCCTCCGGGTTTTTATCCACCCGTTGTATCTGCTCCACCGCAGGTCAACTATGTGGCTACTTACCCCGTGCCTGTGCTCAGTGATGATGTCGTTGTGCATTATGTGCTGGGGGCATTGGGTCCTGACTTCCAGGATGTTTTTCTTCCATCGGGAGTGGAACTCTTGGAAGCGATGACTTATTGTTCATTATGATGAAGTCATCGGAGCACAGTTCATTTTCTTGTGTCAAGCTCCTTAAAAAATGAAACAAGCCGGTTAGAGAACAGTTCCCTCCCTGTGTCAAGCTCCTTAAAAAATGAAACAAGGTTGTTAGAGCACGGTTTCCTCCCTGGGTCAAGCTCTTTAAAAAATGAAACCAGGATCTCGGGGCATAGTTCTTTTCCTTGTGTCAAGCTCCTTAAAAAATGAAACAAGCTGGTCGGAGCATAGTTCCTTGTCTTGTGTCAAGCTCCTTAAAAAATGAAACAAGGTTTGTCGGAGCACAGTTCCTGGTCTTGTGTCAAGCTCCCTAAACCATGAAACAAGGTGTTTGAGGATAGTTCTTTTAATGTGTCAACCTCGTTAAAATAATGAAACACGTTCCCGTTCAATTCGAGTCTTTGTTTAGATCTCGTAAAATCCCAATCGAGTCTTTCTCTTGATCTCGTAATTTGAACCTTCACTCCATCTGCCTTTCATATGGAATGAAGCTTGGGGGGCATGTACCTCGAATTGAGTCACCATGCTGGGGGCATGCTTACTTTTTCAAGCATAGTTTGTTTCCGTTTCAAGCTTGTGTAAAAATGAAACCAACTTCAAGCAGAGTTTTTTTATTTCAAGCTTGTGTAAAAATGAAACCATTCCCATTTTACCTCTTGTGATTGCCATTTTATCAGCCTGTTTTTTCCATATGAGCCTTGGTTTTCTCACTCCATCGTCACTATCTGCTTGGCCGATCATATGCCTTCACTTGGTTGTTTTACCCATTCCTGAGGAACCGCTGCGATGAGTGGTCTTGTTAGCCAGCCTCTTGACTTTTATCTTGTTTTGAGAAGTTCCACCATTTCCGGAACCAGTTGCTACCCTTTATACCACTCGTTCCTCTGGGAGGAGTCATCTTTTAGCTCTTTTCTGACTCTCTAAACATGAAAAGATTGCCGAGGCCCTTGTCATTTTGATCTCGTTAAAATGGACATGAATCGACATCTACCCAGTATACGTTTACCCCTTTTTCGGGCTAGGATGGATTATTTACGAAAAAGGAATACCCTAGCCTATCGCGACTAGGAGGTTTTCTCGGATATTGTTTTCTACCTTTTCTTTGACCGGGGGGTTTATTTACGAAAAGGGACCGTGGAGTTTACTTTTTCCGTCGTCTTTTTCAAACTCTCTAAATATGAAAAGACGCCAAGTTCTTCCTTTGTCAGACTCGTTAAACCCTGATGACATTAGATTCAGTCGAAATGACGTTCTTCGAGTTTCTCCTTCCTAGGGCTCGTTAAATGTACTAGGATGGATTCACCCGAAGGGCGGACTTATATTACAATCATATGCTATCCCCTTCAAGCTTGTTATCAAAAATAATTGGGGTACTCGCCATAAATGGTGGGGGAAATGGAACCAACATCATTGTCGTGTCGGCAGTATGTCGCTCTTGAACATGGCACTTGTTTGCATTCGTGTCGGGTTGGGGACATCTCATCTCTTTCTTCACTTCTTTGCCCAATTTGCCCATGGGTTTGGGTAATCTTCGACCTCTCATCTCGTTCACCGCCTCGTCGCCATGACCTCTGATCCGTTGATGTCAAATACTGCCAAGACCACTGTCGTGTCGTTTGCATGTTCAAGAGAAGTTGACCTCTGCGAGTATCAACCTCCCTCTGATTCTCATATGATCCTGATTCACAAAAAAACATCATGTTCCTCTGTCTCGTGTCGATGATGTGGGAAACACTATGGCCCACCTTCGATCAAGGTCACTTCCTGTCGACTTCAACTCATTATCCAGGAAGATGGTCTAGAGACTCTTTCATGGTACCTTGGAGCCTACATGCCTCAATGGCAGGTTCGTCGCATTCGACGTGAGGTTTTCATCATTGGCCTCCAATCGAGTGATTCTACCGGTGTTCGACACCAGCTCATTGATTCACACGCTCGTAGATTGCACTCGTAGTACCTCGAGGACCATCGTCATTATTAGTGGTTTTCTCGCGTCCGTTAACCATCATTGGTTAATCAGACGATGTTCTTGCATGTTCGACATCAGCTCACACATTCACATGCTCGAACTTGTACTTGTTTGGGTCGAGATGGAGCGCAAGACCCTGGATTGTGTCTGTTCTAATCCAGGCTGCGATTGTGGATTATTTTCATTATGTACATGACTCAATGATTGGATGGCTGTGACCATACCTGAGTCTATTTGTTTGATCTTAGTTGGATGGCTGCGCCCATACCCTAGATCCGGATTATAGCATACTCTGTTCGGATGGCTGCGTCCATACCATATATATACATCATGTACTTGAGATATCAGTTGTATCTTTCTGTGCAGGTTTTCCGACGGCGGGCCTTCAGTTGGACATGTTCTCGTAAAGCATTTCACCCCTCTCTCTCTCGGGCCTCATGCTTTAGGGGGCATCTGTTACACAGTAATTTTTCACCGTCCCTACCATTCCCCATCCCGCACAATGGAGGACCCATTATGTGACCTGTGAACACTGTCATGCCTTGAAAACATCATCAATGCATCCCTCTGAGTATGAGCTTCATTTCCCCTTGAGACATCTCCTTGCAAAATCCATGAAAAACAGCTCTTTTTGCATTGGCGCGGGTGGACAGTTCAGTACTCGCGCCACTCAGGGAAATCCTGTAAAGAGGTCGCGCCACTTGGCGCTCTGTCATAGAGCAGCAATCGCGCCACCCATTTTAGGGATTGTTTTTTATATATGGATGGCGGAAGTTGAGTTCAAACAAACTCACAACCACTGCCTATCTTGAGTTGGGGGGTTTGGCTACGGGAGTTCTATGGAAAGGAAGTAGTTTTGCCACCTTCTATGGAACCTTCCTTGTTGATAGGGCCAATCCCATAATAATAGGGATCCCAACTCCCTCCTTCCCCATCTATAAAAGCTTGCTCAGATCCATGGTAAGCTAGTCTTGAAGTGCTGAAGCTTTGCATCTCCCTATTTCCCAAGTGCCTTTGTGCTGTAAAGAATCCCTTCTTTCCCTTAAGGCCCATTAAGCAAGGAGACCATTGTTACGAGACTCTGGAGAGGTTTCCCTTTCCTTGGCGAGCTTTGCGAGACGTGGACAACCGGGGACCCGTTCGAAGGAGGCTGCGACGTCAGAACTCAGTTGTAACTTCTATTCGTTTATCACTTTAATAGATGACTATGATTATGGTTCCACTCCTTTTGCAATCATGTTAATGCGAGTAATATCTTTTCTGACCGATATTTAGTTACGTATGCTGGTTCCTATGCATGTATCTGTTCGTCTCTTCTGTGTGCAGGTGTTCGTCCACGGAGATCGTGGAAGGATTGTGATCTGCCAGGGCTGAAGGACGGGGGGCATCTTCTTCTTCATATCTAGTGTTGGAATCCAGGTAGGCTCTTATCCCAAGTCTTTCATTTCGTAACTAGGAGCTTGCGTCATAGCATTGTTTGTTTGTTGCTAGACCCCTGCTGGGCTAGTAGGGATCGCCTCTGTCCGCAGAGGGGATTTACCTCCTCAACAGGAATTAATACATAACATGAATTAATATTAATACGAGCTAAAGGGTAAATAGGGAGTTAATACATTATATTAGTGTTAATATGAAATGAATGAGCAGTAATGAAAAAATAGACTAGGTATAGTGTAAAATATGACTTTTAGATTGAATTTCTTCATTGTAAGTCCAAATATCATCACTTTAACATTTATACTTAGGCTAAAAGCATTTATGTGGGTTTTTTGAGTGTTTTTGTATAAAAGGCGAATTAGTCAAAGGGGTTTTACTTTTCCTAGGTAAATTGTGTTTAGGAAAAGGGGTTTTATTAGGGTAAAATTAATGATTAAGGGGAAAAAGGACTTCTTATGAAGGGGATTCCAATATTTTAGTACCAATCAGTCATTAAGTCGTGGGTCCTGTTGTAGCTCCTAGAGATAGCCTAGAGTTTTGATAGACCAGTGCCTAGAACATCTTAGCATAGCAAGGAGCATATAATAGAATGGATGAAGTTGTCAGCTTCAGCTCACATGCTATCTCCTGTAAATAGGGAAATGAAATATAATGGGACCAAACTCTCAGAAACTGACACAGGAAAAGAGATACTGCAGAGGCAAGATGCAGAACTCTAATACAAAAGCAACAGACAATTCAGAGACAGTTTACTGCAAAGCAGGCCGATTCAGAAATACTTCACAGACATAAATTATCATAAGGTGTATGTAGTGAAAGAAATATTGAGAAGATATTAGTTAACATTGAGCTGATACCCAGATATAAAATACCACCATGCATGGCCTTACCAATCTAGGAATCCATACATGATAATAGCATTTTAAAAACACCCTCCCGAAGCAACTAATATAGCAGAAATATGGTTAAGATGAATAATGGAACAGAATATCATGCATGAGCCATATTTAAAGTGCTTGACTGATCCGAGCATGGGCATCAACTAGGATGAATCCACACCAAAAATCAGTGAGCCACTCGCATTCCAAAACATGATACGAGAAATATGGATGAAGTGAAATGTTCTATTAATATAACACAATAAAGAGAGTTACTAACTATGAAATACCAAAGACCAGAATCCTCTTTGACAGATAGAACTCCTCACTGAGACCCTATGGGCTTTGTGCCTTCATATCAAGGTTTTACAAAATGTTTACAAAAATCCTTTCACTACACAATTCTCTGATAAAATTTGGAACCCCTACAATGTGTTTCTTCATGGTTTTTATAGGAGAAACCAAAACCTAGTAAAAGGGGTAGGTGATGAACATTTAATTTACATAATTAAGACAAAATGGAGAAAACGTTCACGCCCATACTGTTGAATGACTATGCTGCGCTGTTTGTACTAGGTGGCCTGCTTTCTGAAATAAATATTCGGGGTGATAATCTCTTCAGGAACACGGAATCGATTAGAATCCCATAAACATTCTGTCCTTTTCTGAAAGAAAAATCTACTAAAATAAAACCTGGAGGGTAATGTTTTTTTGTGCATTGTACCCTCTGCCTTCCCAGTTCTGAATTAAGCTTTAAATTCTTCAACGTCGAACGTTGAATTCCTCAATCATCCGTTGATCTTCCTCTGTTGCTCCATTAATGTTTCCATCTGTGAAATCGGAGCCTTGAATAACACTGGGAAGCTCGCCAAAGTAAAACCCTATTTATTTAATGGATGTCATGTCACAATAGCTACCCAGGACTTTCTTCATAAATTTCGCCTCTGAAAAACTGGTCCTTTGATGCATTCTCGACTTTTGTAATGGATGTTTCAAATTACGATAATTCTCTGTCGCTGTAAACCTGCAAAACACACAAAGTTGTGAAGAAAAAAAATGCATGGGGGACGGAAATGCAATGGAGGCGACTGTGTAGTGAAGCAACATATTAAAATGGCGGAAGCATGCAGGGTGGTGACGAAGAAAACGCAGTGGAAATAATGGCAAAAGGGCTGGCCGGAGTTTATAATACGGAACATTAAAATATAACATATGAATGTAATATATAAATGGCGGAGGAAGAAATGCGTTAAACACGTGGGATGATGACGTGGAGGAATACCGGGTCAACAGAAAGGATGATGAAATCTTGGCCGTCCGATCTCAAGAGGAGATCAACGGTTGAAAGAGCGATGGAGGCGATAGACAGTGGGCCAGGGGCGAGATTTGCCTATGGTTAAACCTCGTGTAGCTTCGGAGCGCGATGACCGTCGGATGAATGCCCTCAGATCGGACGGCTGTCATGAATATCGCGCCATGACATTGACCGAACATTAACGCGCGATGGAGGGCAGTATTTGGGCCGTACGCGGGGACACGTGGTGGGCGCTGTATGGAATCGCTGGTCCAAGGAGAATTACCGCCTACCGCCGAAAGGCGGTGCGATACATACCACCCGGTTTTGCAATGGGAGCGGGCATGGGGACCACCAGGGCAGGCAAGCTGCGGACCGTCGGATGCTGGAAGATCAATGGCCGAAAACGCTTCCGAAAACTAATTTAAATAAGTGCTCCTTGGACTTGCGCATGGTCTCGGGGCCGATTCATGTGGAGGAAAAAGTGCAGGGGCTAGGGCGGAAAGGTGATGGGTCCGATATATTTTCAAATGTGAGTTTTCGGGTTTTAATAGTACATTTTGGCTTTAGAGGAGAGGCACGATAGGTGGAAGATGGGTTTTTCAGGCCAAACAAATGGGACTTGAGGAGTTTAAATGGGACTAACTTGTCAAAATTTAATAGAATGCTAACGGGGTCAACATTGGCTCCACCTGGGGACGGCATGCTCATACCTGAGCATGTCGAGAACTTCGCAGACCGCCTGATCGTATTCTATGCATACTCTGCTCCTCAGCAATTCTATTTTTCTCTTCATACTTCACCACAACACCCACATTATTCAAACGAAGATGAAACATAAAATTAATATACATTATGATACAACAGGCTTTCTCTGCCTGAATCAGAACTGGAAGTAGGGTTTGAGAAATTGACCATTTACAGGGGCGTCAAGCAAGTCGCCCTGCAAATTCTCCAATCTGAAGGTGTTATTGCCCCCCTGTCCCAAAATTTTGAAAGGACTAAACCAGAGGGGGTCGAATTTTCCATGTTTACCTTTTTCAGATTTTCGGATATCCCATCTGAGCACCAAATCACCGATCTGCAGCTTCTTTTCCTTTGCATGCTGATCAAAAATGTGTTTCATTTTCTCTTGATATTCTATTAACCTCTTATTCACCTGGCCCCTTGTTTCTTCTAATTCCACCAATTTATTGATTCTCCTAATCATATCATCAGGTTCCTCATGGCTTTCTTGCATGAAGCGGGCCACTGGTAAAGCTAGTTGTACAGGAAAAACTGTTGCTCATCCATATACCAATTCATAGGGAGATTTCCCAGTTGCCCTCTTGCTGGTAATTCTATTGGCCCATAGAGAAAATTTCATTTGGGAATCCAAATTATTTTGATTTTCATTGATAGTATTCTTCAAGGCCCTCACCAAAGTTTTATTTGAAGACTCTGCCAAGCCATTTCCTTGTGGATAGTAAGTTGTAGAGTGACTTAGTATGATATTGTATTGTTGGCAGAAATTCACAAATTTTGCAGACTTGAAGGCCTGTTCATTATCAGTCACTATTCTAGCAGGATAACCAAACCTGGATATGATATTCTCCTCCATGAACTTTATGATCACAGTGTCTGTAGCATTCCTTGCAGGTATGGCTTCCACCCATTTAGTGAAATAATCAGTGGCCGTTAAAATCCACTTATGTTGACCACTTGATGGGGGATGTATCTCACCTATAAAATCAATACCCCATTATTTGAATGGTTCATCCACATGCACTGGAATCAGGGGAAATAGTGTTGATTTCTGTCTCTCAGCGAATTTCTGACATTTATCACATGCTCTTACTCTGGCAAAAGCATCTCCGAAAATTTTTGGCCAATAGAAACCATATTTCAGAATTTTATGAGCTGTAGCCCTCCAGCTGTACTGACCTCCATAGATCCCTTCATGAAATTCTTCTATAATACCCTCGACTTCATTCTCTGTGAGACACAGAAGTAAGATTCCTGAAGGATCTCGCCAGTATAGCCAGCCATTGGCGACTATGTACCTTTGTGATTTCAATCTCAGCGCTCTGTATTTAGTTTTATCACAACTTGGGGGGAAGTTGAGCGTAAGGATATATTCTACTATCTCTTTGTACCACTGACTGGTGAGTTACTTTATATGTGTTTCTGGAGTAGCTACCCCAATTCCATGTCGTTATTCTTTCTCCTCAGATTCCTCACCTGCCATAATGGACAAATTTATGCCCAGGGCTTGATAGTTTGATTCAGATAACATTTTGGCAAGCCCCTGTCCTTTGATCAGCTTAGTAGGGTGGATGTCTAAGTCATATTCCTGTATTTTAACGATCCACTTGCCCCTTTTTCCTTCACTGTCCCCCTGAATAAGAATATCTTTTACAGTAGCTGCAGGCACAAATGCAATGATGTGGGACTGTAAGATATATACACGGAATGCTTTGAGGGATTTCACTAGGGCATATGCTTGCTTTTCCAATATGTTGTATTTTAATTCTGCATCATGGAGCACCTGACTGAAAAAGGAAATAGGCTACTCATACCCTTCCTCATTTTTCTGCAATAAAACTCTTGCTATTGTATGAGGTGATGCAAAAGAAAAAATCATGAAAGGTTTATCATAATCTGGTCCAGCTAGCACAGGGGCTTCTGCAAAAGCATTTTTTATTTTGGTAAATGCCTCTCGTGATTCCTAGGACCATTTAACTTCATTATCCTTCTTCAGCATATCAGTTATGTGTCTAACTATTTCAGCATAGTTAGGAATAAACCTTCTCAAGAAATTAATGTGCCCTAAGAATACTTGCACCTCTTTCTTATTTATGGGAAAGGCAATACCATTTATAACCTCTGCCCTCTTAGGATATATCTTCACCCCATCTTTGGTCACAATATGGCCCAAAAGCTTTCCCTCTTCTAATGCAAATAAAGACTTTTGAGGATTCAGAGAGAGACCATACCTTCTACATTTTTCAAAAGTTCTATGCAGATGCTCGATGTTCTCAGTATCATTCTTGGAAAATACAGTGATATCATCGAGGTAGACCACCAGGAATTTATCTTGCTCCCCAAAAAAAGCAATGTCCATTGCTCTCTGAAAAGTGGCCCCTGCATTAATCAATCCAAAAGGCATCCTGGCATACATAAATGTACCCCATGGTGTGGTGAAAGTAGTCTTCTTTTGATCTTCTGGAAGTACAGCCACCTGGTTATAACCAGATAATCCATCCATCATTGACATCCTAGTAGCTCCAACCACCCTCTACAAGATGTGATCCATATTAGGCAGTGGATAATTGTCCTTTAAGGATGCTCTGTTTAAATTTCTAAAATCCACACACAGCCTTATTTCTCCATTCTTCTTCCGGACAGGGACTAGGTTTGCCACCCATTCAGAGTACCTCAATGGTACAATTATTTTGGCCTTTAGCAGTTTCTTAATTTCATTCTCAATGGAAGGAAGCAACAGGGGATTTATTTGTCTGAGCTTCTGCTTATGGGGCTTTGCATCTGTCTTCAATGGGATTTTGTGCTGCATAATACTGATATCAAAAGTTTTCAAGTCCTGATAGGACCATGCGAACACATCTCTGTAAGACTGAAATAATTTCTGATATAGCTTTTTATATTCTCCAGGGATCTTTCTGGACATTTTTACAATTTTGGGGTCAGCCTTAGTACCCAAATTCAGGTCTTCTACCTGATTCTCTTCTACCACTTTGCCTGGCTGAAGTGGGGCATCATTTTTGTCAAATAATATTTCTAGAGGCACCAGCCCTCTAGGTATTATGTTTCCCTTTAACTGCAACACCTTACTACCTGCCACTTTATTCTCCCAATTTCTTTCTGCAGTATCTTCAGATTCAACCTCTTCATCATCATCAATCTCCATATTGGATAATTCTCCTACTGTTTCCAGGAATATTTTCATTTGTTCTTCATCTTCAAATACCTGCCAGTGTTTAATGTTGTCTAGGATTGAAGGCCGATAACGCACCTCAACTTCATATCTTAAAAGAGGGTTCTGAGGTGGTCAAAATGTACTAGAAGCCACAGCAAGGGAATCAGCCATCCTATTCTGTTCTCGGGGAATGAACTGGATATTAAATGCCAAGAATAAATTCTCTACCATGTCCCAAACTTCATTCCTATAAGCCCTTAGCCTAGGATGTTTGGTCTGACACTGATTCCTGACTTTTCTAACCACCAGCTCTGAATCTCCTAGAACTTTTAAACTTTGTATATTCATGTTCCTGGCTATCTGCAATCCTAATAGGAGTGCTTCATATTTAGCCACATTGTTGGTGGCTTAGTATTCTAGTTTGAAAGACAATGGTACCCATTTGCCTGAAGGATAAACCGATAGTATTCCTGCTCCATTCCCTTCCTTAGAATTTTCTCCATCAAAATGAAGTGTCAAGATTCCTGCATCATGGCTCTCCAAGGACTGCTCAGTCTGAATGTGGCAGAAGGATGGTTCATTAGCATAATCTTGATCTTCTTCCAGCATTAAGCATGAGAAATCTCCTTCTTTACTGTAGACTGGTGGATTTACAGAATTTTCAGCCTTAGTCACCATCTTGACAAATCTAGTCTCCCTGTACAACCTCCTCTCCTGGCCACAAAAAACCGGGATAGTGGCATATGTTAAATCTAACTTGATTGACCCACCAATTTTTGTTCCCCAGGACCTTGACAGCAACATACCAAAACGAGCTGGGATGTCAGCCACCACGATGTCCATTACCACACTTTTTGCTGGGATTTGGGCCAAATTAACTACCAAATCTTTGATCATCCCCAAGCATTTAACTCTTTTGGAGTCAAATGAATAGAGATCCTTGTATTAATGGGTGATTTGTAGTCCTAGTTGTTCCATGACTGACAAAGGCATAAGATTGTGGGAAGCTCCATAATCTAGCATACAGTTATGTAGTAGCAGGTCATGAATCACTAGAGACACATAGAAGGGAGGAGTAGAGGGATCTAACTCCTCAAAATGTGGGCCAAAAACTACCATGGGTCTTTCTTCTTGAAGGTTGAGACTATCTGGGATGATTGGTGCTTCTGGAGGGAGCATGAAAGAGGTGACTTGAGATTGATATGCTGGCTGTTTCAACAGTTCAGTCAAGGGGACTGGGATTTTGACCTTTTCGAGTTCCTTTTGCAGACTGAAACAAAGAGGGGACTTTTCTATCACAACCTCTTTTGATTCTTTATTTTTAGTTAGGGGCTTGACTTCTTTAGACACAGATTTGGTATTAGGAGGAATGACTACTTTTGGAGTGGAAGGAATTTGATCATTAGACTGCAAGGGTTTGTTTAGAGGGCCCTTACCTTTGTCTGCGACTTCCTGCATTGTAGCCTCCTTCTGAGCAGGTGCTTCCTTCTGGGGTAGCTCTTATTCTTGCTCTTGGGTACGAGTCCTCTTCCTAGAAGATCTGACATCATATCTTCTATTGAAATGTGCTTGCATGAAATCATCAAATTGTTTACAATAATGATCAAATTCTGCTTCATCTGTGTCTCTGGTCTTTTCTTCTTCTTGCAATGAGCACCCAGCTTCATCATTCCCTTGCAAAGGGCATTCTTCTCCATCACTATTTGAAAAGGCAATATTTGCATCCTCCAGTCCATAGGTAGCATCTTCAATGGAGTCATCTACTGGACCTTCCAAGTACAATGGGTGTGGTACTTGATCTTGTTTTTCTTTTGATTCCCTTGGCAATATTTGCAAGGGTGGTTTCCTATATTGAGGATTGTAACCTCTGTTTGGAGCATTCTGGAAATTCCTGAAAGCTGAATTCTTGGCTTCCAATTCAAGCTTGACCATTTTCTTAACTAATTTTCTCATTTCTTCCATTTTTTCATTGGCTGAGTCCCTGTCTTGACTAGAAGTGGACACCTCCTCTTTGCCCCTTCTTCTGCTATCCTGCTCGGCTCTTCCTTTTGATTTTCCAGTGGAGGCAAAGTTTTCTTCCAACTCTAGTGCATTTTCTTGAGCATCATCCAGAGTAGCAGGCTTTCTTTCTCTAAGACAGAAACCAAATTCTGAATCAAAGGCTGCTACAAAAACAACTTTAGCAGCAGTTTGATGTGGCTTCATATCAGCAGGGAGGCTTAGATATAATTTATTAAATCTCTTGATAAATTCTGACACTCCTTCATTGTGTCTTTTCTTTAGTGTATTGAACTCAATGAGACAATTTCCATGATCTTTCTTCTCTCCCCATTTCCTGAGGAAAGTGTCTTCCATGTTATCCCAAGTGGTAATAGAATGGCCAACCAATGTCTTGAACCATTTTAGAGCTTCACCATCTAGAGATTGCACAAACAGTCTTAAAACCACATCCAAATGTTCAACATTAAAGTTCTCTGCAAAGGAGCAGAAAGTCTCAAGATGTTTCTGAGCATCAATCTCATTTTCCCCATTGAATCTGGGCAAGATCTTCAGATAATCTTGGGGCATATCATTTAACACCTGGGGTAAAGCCAGGGGAGCATATTTATTCATCAAGAAGGCCGAAACATTGGCCATTGGAGGAGGTGTAGGTAGTGCAATAGTTTGATGAGTAAGAGGAGGAGGAGGAGGTGGAAGTGGAGTGTGAATAATAATAGGACTATACTCAACTGCAGCTTGAGCGGTTGACGGGAACAAAGGTCTATTAACAGCAGATACTTCGGTGACTTCCTTGACCTCTTAAAACTCAGGAGTAGGATGCAGACTGTTTTTATTTCTTACACCCTCTCGGGGTGGACTATCTGACTAATAATAATCAGTATCTCCCACTATGGAGTCGGGATCTGGCACTTGAGCTTCTTGAGAAGAAGAGGATGGAAAGTCTTCTACAGAAAATTCAGGGATTTCGGAACGGGCTGATTTCCTTTCCCTCCAACTTCTTCTATGTATAATCTGGTCAGGGTCAGACACTGAAGGTGTCTTTGGCTTAGACTTATCTGACCTCAGGTGTGGCTTACGAGGAGCCAGGACTGCAAATGGATTTATCAAATAACAGATGTGGAGTCTCCAAGGTGAGGGATCTACAACTCTCAACTCTCCATACTCACCTATTTGAAGAGTGAATTAGATTTTGTCGAGGCCCAGGGATTTTAAAATTTCTCAAATTCGTCCCCAACAACGGCACCAGAAAGATGTTGTAGCTCCTAGAGACAGCCTAGAGTTGTGATAGACCAGTGCCTAGGACATCTTAGCATAGCAAGGAGCATATAATAGAATGGATGAAGTTGTCAGCTTCAGCTCACATGCTATCTCCTGTAAACAGGGAAATGAAATAGAATGGGACCAAACTCTCAGAAACTGACACAGGAAAAGAGATACTGCAGAAGCAAGATGCAGAACTCTAATACAAAAGCAACAGACAATTCAGAGACAGTTTACTGCAAAGCGGGTCGATTCAGAAATACTTCACAGACATAGATTATCATAAGGTGTATGTAGTGAAAGAAATATTGAGAAGATATTAGTTAACATTGAGCTGATACCCAGATATACAATACCACCATGCATGGGCTTACCAATCTAAGAATCCATACATGATAATAGCATTTTAAAAGCAACCTCCCAAAGAAACTAATATAGCAGAAATACGGTTAAGATGAATAATGGAACAAAATATCATGCATGAGCCATATTTAAAGCGCTTGACAGATCCGAGCATGGGCATCAACTAGGATGAATCCATACCAAAAATCAGTGAGCCACTCGCATTCCAAAACATGATACAAGAAAGATGGATGAAATGAAATGTTCTATTAATATAACACAATAAAGAAAGTTACAGACTGTGAAATACCAAAGACCAGAATCCTCTTTGATAGATAGAACTCCTCCTCACTGAGGCCCTATGGGCTCTATGCATTCATACCAAAGTTTTACAAAATTTTTACAAAAAGCCTTTCACTGCATAGTTTTCTGATAAAATATGGAACCCTAAAACCTTCGTTCTCCCGGAACTTTATAGGAGAAACCAAAAACCTAGTGAAAGAGGTAGGTGATGAACATTTAATTTGCATAATTAAGGCAAAATGGTGGAAACATCCGCGCCCATACTACTGAATGACTATGCTGTGTTGTTTTTACTCTGTGGCCTTCTCTCTGAAATAAATGTTCTGGGTGAAAATCTTCAGGAACACGAAATCGATTAGAATCCCATAAACATTATGTCCTTTTCTGAAAGAAAAATCTACTAAAATAAAACCTAGAGGGTAATTTTTTTTGTGCATTATACCCTCTGCCTTCCCAGTCTTGAATTAAGCTTTAAATTCTTCAATGCCGAACGCTGAATTCCTCAATCATCCGCTGATATTCCTCTGTTGCTCCATTAATGTTTCCATCTGTGAAATCGACACCTTGAATAACACTGGGAAGCTCGCCAAAGTAAAACCCTAATTCTTTAATGGATTTCATGTCACAGTAGCTACCCAGGACTTTCTTCATAAATTTCGCCTCTGAAAAACTAGTCCTTTGACGCATTCTCGGCTTTTGTAATGGATGCTGCAAATTACGATAATTCTCTGTCGCTGTAAACCTGCAAAACACACAAAGTTGTGAAGAAAAAAAATGCATGGGGGACGGAAATGCAATGGAGGAAACTGTGTAGTGAAGCAACATGATAAAATGGCGGAGGCATGCAGGGTGGTGACGAAGAAAAGGCAGTGGAAATAATGGTGGAAGGGCTGGCCAGAGTTTATAATACGGAACATTAAAATATAACATATGAATGTAATATATAAATGGTGGAGGAAGAAATGCGTTAAACACGTGGGATGATGACGTGGAGGAAGACCGGGTCAACAGCGAGGATGATGAAATCTTGGCCGTCCGATCTCAGGAGGAGATCGACGGTTGAAAGAGCGACAGAGGCGATAGACAGTGGGCCAGGGGCAAGATTTTCCTATGGTTAAACCTCGTGTAGCTTCGGAGCGCAATGACCATCGGATGAAGGCCCTCAGATCAGACGGTTGTCATGAATATCACGCCATGACTTTGACCGAACATTAACGCGTGATGGAGGGCGGTATTCGGGCCATACACGGGGACACATGGTGGGCGTTGTATGGAATCGCTGGTCCAAGGAGAATTACCGCCTACCGCCGAAAGGCGGTGCAATACATACCACCCGTTTTTGCAATGGGAGCGGGCATGGGGACCACCAGGACAAGCAAGCTGCGGACCATCGGATGCTGAAAGATCAATGGTCGAAAACGCTCCCGACAACTAATTTAAATAAGTGCTCCTTGGACTTGCGCATGGTCTCGGGGCCGAGTCATGTGGAGGAAAAAGCGCAAGGGATAGGGCGGAAAGGTGCTGGGTCCGATATATTTTCAAATGTGAGTTTTCGGGTTTTTATAGTGCATTTTGGCTTTAGAGGAGAGGCACGATAGGTGGAAGATGGGTTTTTCAGGCCAAACAAATGGGACTTGAGGAGTTTAAACGGGACTGGCTTGTCAAAATTTAATAGAATGCTGACGGGGTCAACAAGTCCGATCCCACCAAAAGTCAGAGAAATTCTCTGATCCTTTATAACTGGAGGGTTTAGTACTAGAATGCTTTGTAGGGAGGGAAATTAGTAATCTACCAGATGATGTTTATCCATGCTTGAAAAACTGCTTGTACTTACCCATTCTCTACCCTAGAATTTTTATTCTTTTACTTTAGGTGCATTTGAGCTTGCAAACCATTTTCATTTTTCTTTTAAAACAGGAAACTATCTAATTCTAACCTTATTTCATCCAAGGGATCATATTAAACTGTTGAGCTCCTTATTACTCTCTATTTTAACTATTGATCTTCCAAGTTTAGACTGTTTGGCTAGACCTTTATTCTCTATCTAACAACATGAAATTTAAAATATGAGAAGTCAAGTTTAAGTTGTTTGACCCTCATGGATTGTGGCATTTAGGAAAAGTTGCACACAATTTTATTTGAAAAAGTAAACTATAGTAGTGCCACTTAAACTTGCAACACTTTCATGATCTATTTTTGATGGGGTTCACATTTAATATTATTTTGATCTTTTTTTATTTTTTTCCTTTGATTGTTCTTTTAGGACATACCCTCTTTTCATTTTTTTAATTTGAGAATACATTTGTAGAAAGCAAAGGTATGTACAAAATTTTAAGATTTTAACAGATTCAAATAAAAATTATGAATCCTATATTTATAGGACCCTAACAGCGGCTTCACATGGGGATGGCATCTCCTTGTGAGATGTCAAGAACACTGTCGACTAGTAGCCTGATCCTTTGGGCCAATCCCAAACATGCATTTGCTTTGTTATAAAATCTCTGTAACTGAAACTCTTGAACTGAATTTACACCTTTTTCTGAAAATTGAAATATGATCTAAGACTAAAAGGTGTTGCAACCTTCAAACCAAACTACTAAATCATCAATATATTAGGTCCTTTTCCTTGGCTTTAAATCTTAATGAATTATTTAGAAACTAGCTGAAAACTGAAAAATTAAATAAGCTGAAATCCTACCTACTTACTCTAATCATTTGCCCAACTGCTTGTTAGGTAAAATGAAACAACCAATGCAACCATTCAAGCGTTATGTACTTTGATATATTTTTTTGCATTTTCTTGTTTATTATCAAAACTATAATTCTACAACCTATTAGAAACTTGTCAACAAATGAGAGGATAAGGAAGTACTTGATTTCCTTTGTTCACTCTAGAAAATTTTCAAAAGGATCTTCCAATATATCTACACTAATGTTTAACTGATCTAAAAACCTGTACATCTATTCTAGATGGCCTTCATGCCATGAAACTGAAATGTTATTTTCATCTTTATCTCCCCGCAAACTTTCAGATAAACTTTGTGATGATATTTCTACTGATTGTAATATTTGACTGTTGAAACCTTTATCATCTTGATTTTGAAACTCATAGTTAGTTAATGGAGGTAGGATTTGAATGCATTCCATATCCGACATATCTGTTATTGGATCATGAAAAACTTGAGAAAATTTATGTAACCTATGGCATATAGGATTCCATGGGACTTCATACATTTCAACAAATTGCTCATCCTTTTCTTTAAATATGTTATACCACATTTCCTTTAAAATCAGAAATAATTCAAAATGTAGTGGTATGGAACTTTCTTGTGTCATTTGATCAGATGTTCCAATAAAATTTGATAACTATACTTGTGAAACTGAAAAATCATGATTAAGAGTTTCATTGTCTTCTTTGTTGTTAATCATAGTATCCAAATACTATTGATGGTTGATTGCATGAAAGTTGGCTCTAATAAACTGAAATGAAGCAAAACAAAGAGGTAAATAACCTTCACTTATTTCCAAATTTTGTGTTCTTTCTTCCTAACTCTCATAGCTGATTTGCATTAGCTGATTTTTGTCTTCAATCAGTTGAAACTACATTTCTTCATCCCACAAAATAGATTTTGATTGCTCTATAAAGTTAGCTTTTGTTTGGAGAACATAACTATCATCATAATGATCATACTTAGGCAAATCATCAAAAGAAGTAATGTCATCAAAAATACACATTAAATCGGTAGATTCCTCTTCCACATATTGATTTGTAAATCCATTTCTGATCTATGATAATTGAAATTAGCAGGAAATTGTTCATGGCTATCAACCTCTTGTATTTCTTCATGATGATTTTGAATAAAAAATTCATCTTTCATAGAGATCTTTTGTATGATTTTATCTAGTTTTCTTACCAAAAGGCTGAGTTTTACCTCTGCAATGTTGTTCTTCTCTTCTTCTTCTGCTTTCAATTTCTTCTTTCTGATTTGCAGATTAACTTCTACATCAACTACAATGTTTTGCATTTGTACAAGTGTTTCTAAATCTCTTTCTCTTAACTGAAATTCTATTTCTAGATCAAAGTCACTTGGATAATGCAAGAGAGATGAATCATGAAGAGGTCTTATAATTTTTGTCATTGAATAATAAACTTGATTAAATCTATCAGAAAATTGTTGTATTGTTTCATTTGGATATCTTTTTAACTGATTATAGTCTTCTATGATCGTAAAAAGATTAACTTGGATTATCCATATATCAAAAAAAAGTTTGACAAACTACTGGAAATTTCATATGTTTGCAATAGGTAGATTCTTGAACCAAATTTTTACTTTAATCTGCAGAGAAAGAGAAAAAAGTCTGATTTTTACATCCTCTTCATCAATCTCAAATAAATCCAGATAATTTTCAAAACCTTGAATATGTTTTTGGGCAGTGATACCATTCTCTCCATCAAACCTGGGAAGAAATTTGTAACAGTTATTAGGGAAATCATGGAGTATAGGAGGTAAAATGAGGGGCTTATATGTATCAGGGACTTTACAAGGTACATGAATATGTACAGGAATTGTAAGATCGGTCTTGATTATTTTAGGCTTCTTAATTGAAAAATGATCATCATTAGATTCAGAATAAAGTTGCTGGAAGGGATTAGGAGAATTAGTATTTACAATATTTAAAGGAAAATAATTAAAAAATAATCTAAGATCTTCTCTAAAATACAATATACATTGAAAAAATTTCTTAATGAGAAAGAACATGATGTCTTGGATTGTAATCCAAGTTAAAAACCTAATCTTTCCATATTGTTCTTTCAGGTTCATTCCTCCAGTGGAGTCTTGATTGTGAAATTTATTTGGAGTCGCCAGGTGGATGATTTTAACCTTTGTGTGTCTGATCATTTTCCACCATCATAAATCAGATCTAAACCTATAAAATATTTCTGAAGAAAATGTTAGTCCCTAGTGGAGTCACCAATATTTTTTCCCCAGCAGAGTCACCAATATGTTATCACTTAGTAATTTCTCAAGGTTAAAGAAAGAACTCACCGAGATAACCATAGACCTACTTTTAAACTCTAAGATCTAGCCTTCCTAGGGTTCAGAGAGGGCTCTCTCTATAAGATTTAACTTTGTTTTAATTATATGATATTAGGATAATTATGATGTGAAAATTGGTCTTGATATTTGGTTTGGTTTTTTTGGTGAGAAAAAATCACTTAATGAGATGGATAGTGATAGATATGTTTGTCCATTGGGCTAAGGAGTTAAATGTTAAGCAGACAGGACTAGGATCAAGGTCAAAAGGTCAAATATTTTCAGGACAAGATAGACAATTTATTGAAGATCTTGGAAGGTTTATTGGTAAAGTGGTTTGATCGGGATAAAGAGTAACTAATAATTCTTTGATCCGGATAAAGAAGGAGAAGATAGAGGTCATTCGAAAGAGGGAGCAATTAAGGGTTCCCTACTCTGGAAATCAGCAAAAAACATAGAAATGATAAATAGTTAAAGACAAGGTTCTTTTAACAAATCCTGTAATAATATTCCTAGTTTATCATTCAAATTTAGAACACATATATGGATTCATGTAAAACATAAGAAGATAAACAATGACTGTAGAAAGTACTTCACTTCAATTTCTCATCACATGAATCCTGAAATATGATGCTTTATGATTTGATCCAGTCTGCTACTTGAACTTGCTACAAAAAGCCTTCAGGTACAGAAAAAATGACTATAGAAATCTTCAGCCAGTTATTCCACAATAATACTTCAAAGGATGAAGTATTTATACAAATTCTAAACTAGAATATCTTAAAAAAATATCAAGAATGGTTTACAAATATCTCAAATTGTTTTACATAAATAGAACTTTAAATAAGGGACACTCAAAACTAATGAATCTATTTTGGACTATACTTATGGATTGATGGTGACAAAGAAGACAATTCAAATTTTATATCAACTCTAAGTTGATGATGAGGCATCCAAGTCACTAACTGTCTCCTTCCTTTGTGCTTTTTGCTCCAGAAATTCTGTAAAATTGGGGTCCAATGATACATTTGTATAGATCAATCCGAAATAGATATGTAAAAATTGAAAGAGGTTTTTGTAGATACATATGCTACTAAGATAAACCTCTCTCAGTTTCCCAAAATTCAATTCCAGCAGTTCACCATATTCCCTACAAAAATATGTGTAAAACAAAACTTTGCACAGTCTGAAAAATAGGCTGTGAAGATGTGCATGTATCTCTCATTCTGTAATACCTGTGTAAAAAGTGAGATAGGGTTTTGTATATGGGTATCCTAGGAACAAAAACCTCACTCAAGTTTGCAAAATTCATTTGGATTGGCCATGATAGTTTCTGCAAAACTATGACTTAAACAGGAAATTTCTAGAAAATGTCCCTTCTTTCTTTGTTTTCATCTTTTAACCTTATTGTTCTTTTAACTGTTCTTACTTAGGATAAATTTCATTGTTGTTGGTGAAAGTTTTTTCATCTTTGTTTAACCATTGCTGCCTCCATGTTTACTTTTACTGTTTTACATTGGCTTCTTCGTTTTTACTAATTTGACTTTCACTCTGACTTTTACGGATACACTTTAACTGTCTATGTTTTCACTGCAAACTGTTACTGCTATGTTTACTATTTCACCTTTATAGCAAATCAGTCAAATTTTCCTAGTATTCTGCATTTAGTAATTTGATTTCCCTTAAAATACTGTTTAAATATTAATTACTGTGTGCATAAGGGCTTTGAGATGAAAATAGGGGTTTTTCCTTTGGTCTACAATGATTCAATTGGTCAATTTATACCTTTTGTGATCAAAAACAGACTCGGACCTTGGGAATATTTTGAAAATAGATCCATGGTTTTTAGAGAAAAGGATTTAAGAAGCTATAGGGATTTATTTTAGGTCTGCAAAGAATCCTAAATGGGTTCAATGATTGAATTACTTTCTTGTTGTAAGTATTGGCCTGAGCATTGAAGAATATCTAGAGAAAAAAATGAAGTTTTTCTGTGCAGAAGGGTTTCTAGGTTTATAAAAGCTTTCAGAAGCTTCTATGGTCTTTATAGCACTTCGGGGTTCCTCTACATGGTTTGTAATTGAAATTTAGTGAACTTATTTTGGCTTTAGGCTTAAAACAAGAGTCGGCAATGATTTTTCAGGCTAAAATTCTCTTTATGTGCGCAAACTGTAACTAAAGAGCGAAAACAGTGAAAATGGGTGGCTTTTATGCGCTTTTATTTAATATTTAATGCATTCAATTGACAGTCAAATCAAATGGTTTAATGGTTTGGGCACGAGGGAGGAGAAAAATCGTCAGCGATTTTCGCATGGATAGAAGGTGGTAAGCGGGATTTGTTTGGACGATGCGATCAAATAGGAATAGGACACGTTGAGGGGAGAGAAAGTGTGAAAACAAATCTTTTCGCAATGTTGAGGTTCGGTCACTATTTCACCTTTTTGGATATGTGATAGGCCATCTCCGTCGATAGGCCATCTCCGTCGTCAAATCTGGGTCATGGAGATCGACAGTGCAGATCATGCGATGGAGTTGTTGGTCAAAAGGCGTGGGGCCCGGGAAACTTAATGTGGCGGGGGTTGATATATATAGTGAGTCTGGCATATTCGACATGTGGGGAATTAAGACTATAGGTTATAATTAAAATTTGGATGGGGAATTAATATATAATGTGAATTAGTATTAATATGGGCTAAAGGGTAAATAGGGAGTTAATACATTATATTAGTGTTAATATGAAATGAATGAGCATGAATGAAAAAATATACTAGGTATAGTGTAAAATATGACTTTTAGATTGAATTTCTTCATTGTAAGTCCAAATATCATCACTTTAACATTTATACTTAGGCTAAAAGCATTTATGTGGGTTTTTTGAGTGTTTTTGTATAAAAATGGAATTAGTCAAAGGGGTTTTACTTTTCCTAGGTAAATTATGTTTAGGAAAAGGGGTTTTATTAGGGTAAAATGAATGATGAATGGGGAAAAGGGATTCTTATGAAGGGGATTCCAATATTTTAGTACCAATCTGTCATTAAGTCGTGGTTCTGGTCCCACCAAAAGTCAGAGAAATGCTCTGAGCCTTTATAACTGGATGGTTTAGTACTGGAATGCTTTGTAGAAAGGGGAATTAGTAATTTGCAAGATGATGTTTATCCATGCTTATAAAACTACTTGCACTTACCCATTTTCTACCCTAGAATTTTTATTCTTTTACTTTAGGTGCATTTGAGCTTGAAAACCATTTTCATTTTTCTTTTAAAACAGGAAAATATCTAATTCTAACCTTATTTCATCCGAGGGCTCAGATTAAACTATTGAGCTCCTTATTATTCTCTATTTTAACTATTGATCTGCCAAGTTTAGACTGTTTGGCTAGATCTTTATTCTCTATCTAACAACATGAAATTTAAAGCATGAGAGGTCAAGTTTAAGCTATTTAACCCTCATGGATTGTGGCATTTAGGACAAGATACACACAATTTTAATTGCAGAAGTAAACTAACAGTAGTGGCATTTAAGCTTGTAACACTTTCATGATCTATTTTTGATGGGGTTCACATTTAATATTCTTTTGATCTTTGTTTCTTTTTGTCCTTTGATTGTTCTTTTAGGACATACCCTCTTTTCATTTTTTTAATTTGGGAATACATTTGCAGAAAGAAAAGGTATGTACAAAATTTTAAGATTTTAACAGAGTCAAATCAAAATTATGAATCCTATATTTATAGGACCCTAACAATGCATGTGCTCGTGACAGTGAAAACATTTCATCTTGGACATGTCCTGCTTCTTTCCATTTTTTAACTCAGACTTGGAATGGAATTTCTTCCCCTTCTCCTTATTCGTTGTGGCAACCAAAGCATAATATTCTTCATCTTCATTCTTATATGAAGATCCATCTCTGGTGTTCCGTCTGAACTCCTCCTGCACCAAATCTGACCACAGTCTTTCCCAATCTGGAAGCTTTTCTCTTCCATTGACAGAGTCTTGATAACTGATCCAACTCTTGGGAAGTCTTAGGAGAGCCAAGCTCACCAAATCATGATTAGTGATACTTATACCAATGCTCCCCAATTCATCCCAACATTGGACAAACTTTGTTAGATATTTTGGTATGGATTCGCCCTTCTCCATCTTGATCTTCCTAAGTTTATCTTTGAGCGCCAATTTCCTATGGTCGCTAATGTTCTGGAATAGATCTGTCAAAGCCTTCCACATTTCATATGGTGTGGATTTCCCATGGAGGCTTGAGATAATGTGGTCTTGTACTCCCTCCAATAGGATCCTCCTCACCTTTTCCACTTTCTTTTCCCATGCATCAAGATTTGCAGCATCTGTCACAACGGGTTTAGGAACATCATTGTCAATGAATTCCTTCAAGCCATTGCCTTCGAATACTACCTCCATCATGTCCTTCCAAGAAATATAGTTTGAGCTGACCTCAAGTGCATACTCCAACCTCAAGCCACTGAAAGCCATTTCGATCCTGAATTAGCTGTAGCACCAAGAAATTCTTTCTAAAAATTTTAATTCTATCCAGTCACAAACTCAGCTCCTCCTTCACAATTATGATTTCCTATGCTCTGATACCATGTAGAAATTATAAAACAAGCATGTATATCATGGATTCAATCCGATCTAACAATGTACCAAAGTTTAATACTGAATCGCTTCTACAAATATTTTACGGAATTAAAAACACAATCTCCAATCACATGAAGTAAAGAAGAATCAATCAAGCCACAACGCAGATAATTTCCCGGGGAAATCTTGTTGCTCAAAACCCCACTATCTGCTATTGTGTATTCAGTATGGAATCTTGAAACAATTACATACAACTCTTCTCACAAGAGCCCTCTTGTACTCAGCTAATTATCTCACACTGTCATACATAAAATTGACCAATACTTAGCCAATTTACTACCTCGAGAGAACCTGCCTTGCTTGCGTAATCCCTGATGGATGCAATCACTAAAGATTAGGAATTTTGGCCTTCCTTGACTGCGCAAGTATCATGGGCACTCCAATGGGTGTTTGGTTTCATGGGTGCAACCCAATAATCCTACAACTGATAGTCAACTTCCCTTTCACCTAGATCTCAATTGGTTCTCCACTGGATCTGACATGCATGCACTTAATAATAGTAAATCCTCAGTTGCATGTGAGATCACTGACTGTGAATTGATTAATATTTAATTCACTTGATCTCTCACTAGTGTATCTAACAGTTAAAACTAGCACAACTGAGTTTAACTCACGTAACTGAGTTAAACTGATTACAACCTACATTAACTAATGCACCACTGCACTTCGAACTTTGTTACAACTAGAATTACTCATCATGCCTCACCAACTACATCTAACTCAAAATTCATGAGCTAACTGATTTTATCACTCTCAGTTAACTATTACAAGGTATTTTGAGACTAGATTACATTTTATTGTCCATATTAATTAGGGGATAACTAAAATAGACATGTACCAAATTTAGCCTTGTGGGCCCCACCCTAGTGTAGGGGCTTAATCCACTAGGCGTGGGTGCTGAAATTTTCTTGTTGAATTTAAACATGTATGATTGGAAAAATATTGGTTTTTTTTCAATGGAACAGTAGTGGTTCTTTTGCATTCATAATAAACTGACTTTTTCATTTAGTTAGTTTTCATTTCAAAAAATTTCTTTTCGTTAAATGGATTAGATTACTTTCATGGAAAAGTTGTTTTTTGGAATTCATTATTGAAAATAGATCACATTTTTCGGTAATTGAAAACTAAAGAAGTGCATTTAAGTGCATTAGATCATTCATAATGAATGAAAAGTGAAAGTTCATATAAGTGCATCTTAGTAAATGTGAAAATCTTTTTTATTTTTGAAAAATTGAATTGGGATAGTGAAAACGGAAGATCTAGTTAGGAAAGATTTGTTTGCTGCATTTTTGGGTGTTGCATCATTGTTTGAATCTCTTCCCTATACAATATAGCATTCATCGAATTGGAAAGAATCCATTTCTCATGCTAGTTGCATCATAGGTTTTCAGGTGACATCAATTTTAAGCCTTGAAATTGAAACTTAAATCAAGATCAACTTAAAATTTACCTCAAATAACCTAAGGATCATTTGGAATTAATGCAAGCATTTAGAGTTATAGGCTAGAGATGTGTTCTGGCAACATAAAATGTAGGATTTGTCGCTAACTTCCTGCATTGCATCCTGAGGGTGATATCTCATTCCACGTACGGAAGTATATAGGAATGTTCCCCTATACTCTCGGGTATATCGGAGGCGCTCCACATATGAAATTGTATAGGAATTATCTCATCGAATGGTTACGCATCAGACAACACTACTATGGAATTTCACTCCCATGTACCATTGTGTATATTTTGGGAGTCCCCACTAGGTTGTTATTCTGCCATAGGTAACTGAGTCAGCCACCTCGTAAATGTGATATACCGAACATAGAATTCAAGGGGTTTAGTTGTCATACTTCTTGGTTCATCAGGAGGTATTGTATAGTTCACGGTGGCTTGGTAAACGCTTTTTCCTAGCTTATCCCATTTTGATTTATTTTTTTATCAATTTCTAAAATAAATTTTCCATAGAATAACATCTTACCCGTGCATGAATCCTTATTATATCTTAGGTTGAGCCTAATGGAAATAGTTCCTGAGTTTACCAATCAAGAAATACCCTCAAATGGGAATCCTGGTCCTTTTCCTTCTTTTGTAAATTTTGGCGTTCCCTATATGGAAACGTTGTCCCTCTCGGGATTAACCATTGGTTTTCCAGTTTGTTTATTTTCAACCCCCATGGTTCCAAATGTTAAATTTGCTTCTAAAACAAGTTATCCTCCACCTGAACAGTGTCAAATTCATGTTGATCCTAAATCTGACCCCTCTCTTGTAATGTTCCCAAATTGGGATTGCACAGCAAACTTGGAAAAATAACGCAGTCCTTGGGATATTAATGTACAGGAATGAGTTTACAACCCCTGGATCCCTTAGATCAGCAGATCTAGGGTCTAGATCTAGAAGGCAAGAAAAAAAAAATCAAACTAGGTGTGGTAAACAGGTCTCCCACAACCTAGTCTAGCTGGAAAACACCCTACAAGAGGGGCTGCAGCTATGCACAACAATTTGCCTCAATAATAACGTATTCTTGGTACATATGAGTAGGAGGCCATCATATATGATTAATAAATGAAATTACAACAGAAAATCATAAGTAAAGTGAAGCTCCTTCAATATACAGTAGATTACATGAGACAAGAGAGCAAGATATCTTCAGAAAAGAGATCTACAACATGTATATAAGAGCATAAATGGCTTAACAGTGTTATTTTCAAGAGATGTAGCAGCTGCATATTACAACTAAGATCTAGGATAGATCTGTGGACAAAACATCAGATCTATTTCAGATCTGGAAACTAGATAGTTTTCTTTACAAGATCCCCTTGGGGTTTTGACCAAATCATGCATGAATAAGAGTAAATCTGAGAAACAAGTTGCAGATCTGTAAAATTCTGTAGTAAATTTTTTAATATAAAATTTCATTAAAATGGATCAGATCTAAACAGAATATGGATCAGCAAGCTAATCCATGGATCACCAAGTGGAAGGAAAAGCCCAGCACTAGAGATCTCTGATCTAAACTATGAGAAAAAAACCATGAAGAACCTCACAACAAATAATGTAGTCCATCAATAGGAACAGTGTTGTAGCTCAAATTACATAGATATCCACTTCAAAATTGCAAATCTGAAGTAAAAAAAAAAGAGGCACTCTTCCAGGAGGTTAAAAGACACTCCATGAGAAGAGGCTCCCAAAATACACTAGATCTCTGCAGATCTAGACTCCCACTTGTTGCATCTTGCAAGAGCAGCAAAACCCTCAATGGATTAGCACTGCAATTGAAATTAGAGCTTGGCCTCAAGAAGCCTAATAGTGGATCAATTCAGAAAACACTCCTCCAAGAATCCTTAAAGGAAGAGGTGAAATCCCTGCATAGGAATTCCAAGAACAATTCTCCACTAAACAGCAGAGAATAGTATTTGTCTAAGCAGACAAAATACTCAAGAATATGATCAATCAACAACCTTCTCTTGCTTCCATCCCTCTCCTTTTATAAGATGGAGAGCCTTTGAAAACCCTAAACCACTTTGATGAGTTACCCCTTTTCACATGAGAGGCCTCCTTCTAGAACTGCGCTGTCCCTTTTGGAGATGCAATGAACCTAGACAGCGTTGTTGATTTGGTCAAGGTTGACCCATTCTTCAGCTCAAACCTCTTTCACATTGCAAGTGATTATTTACATGGCCCTGATTTATCTTTGTTCACATGGGCATTGATTTATTCAGCTTTTTCAGAAGTTTTACATGTCCTCCTTTATTCATTTATTCATGCAACATAAATTAAAACAAAATTGAATATTCCTCTTAGCCATGGCTAAGTAGGAACATTACAGTCCTCCCCTCCAAAATGTTGCTTGTCCTCAAGAAACTGATAGGGTAAGAGATATAGTTCTTCTCCTTCTCCATTGATGGCACTATCAAGGATCAAGTTTTCATTATGAGCCAAGTGTTCATTAATCCAATACATAAAAAATTGCTCCTCCAAGGCTAACATAATATGTGCATAGTCCAACCCTTCAGGAGTGAGGAACTCAACAGAAATAAACATAGTTGGAGCAATGCTATATCTAAAACATGTATCATGAAGCACAATTTGAAGTTCCATGCCATGGGGTACATACACATTGTTCCTCCTTTGACCATACAACCCCATAAACAGTACCAATATTTCATCTATGTATGGAAGCAGAACGACATAGATGCAAACTGAAATCTGAACTTGAGGAGGTGGGTCAAAATCCCACATGTGATTCCAGTGTAGTGCACCTCTTGTCTTCATCATATCTTGGTGTGGTAAGTGGAATTCCCACCACACTTTTGTTGCATAAGTCACCTTAACATGACTGAAGGTGTTACATAAGTTTGGTGCCTTTGTGAAGCACCCATCATGAAAAGGAATCTCCCTTTGCACATCAAGGGAGTGGCCAAGTTCAGAATTTTCATTGGCGCCCAACAAAATATGAGATCCATATGATCTCCCACTCCCCTTAGGAGTCATATCCTGCAAAAACATGGCAAAGGGATGTAATAAATTAGAGAATACAACTTGTTGATCATGATCAAACCCTTTACCATCATAGTCCTTCACACACATGGATTTGTGCATGAGCATTCCCTTCCTCTCAAGCAAAGGAAGATCTGGGTGAGATGACTCTTGCAAAGAGTCCATTGGCTGCCCCAATCCTCCATAACAATTGCACTCTTGAAAGTGTTGATGTAAGTCCTCTCTCATGCCTTCCCAATCAAAAATTTTCATGATCAGGGAATAGATCTTCATTGAACACATATGGCTGAGGAAGAATTCTTCATATGCCCCTTGTAGGATCTTCTGCTTGAGCTTGGAGGCTCTAGCCAAGAATACCTTACCATGATAATAGATGACTCCTCCTCAGACTGAGTAGCCCTCTTCTTGATGCATGCCATCTAGTATCAATCCTGTGTGGAGATATTTGGAATACTCTACAAGCAATTGAGATTTCCAATAAAGATCCACACTGCTCAACAAAGACAGCGCTGCTGATACATCCATGGGAGTGCGTGTCTTGTTGTTGATTGCATCTTTGACATTACATATGCCAAAACTGTTTTTTGGAAGGCTTATCCTCCCATTCTCCTCTTTCCACAGTGTTGTATCTTGGTCTTCTATTGCTCTAATCCTTCCTGGATCTAGATTTGGAGCATAAATTTGTGAGGCTTCCCCCATAAGATCTGAATCTGATGGTGTTCCAAGTGGCTTTCCATAAGATAATAATGTCCCTAGCAGCATCCTCATGAACATAAGAGAAGGGACTATGAGATCCCTGCTTCCACAGCACAAATCCATCTCTGTTTTTTGTGTGGAAACATTAGATGAAGGATAAGTGTGCACGCCTTGAATCATTTGTGGCTTCCCACTCTTCAAGTCCACCCACTCCATTTGCAAAGCTTTCCAATTAGTGGTAACCTTCCCCAAGGTAATTAGCCATTGGACACCCAGGATGATGTTGGTGTCTGGTATGTCAACTACAAAGAAGTGATCCACCAGGGCGTATGATCCCATAGTGACAGAGAGTGATGGAACATATTGCATGCACTGCATGGTCCTATCTCCCAGAACCAAGACATAAAATCCCTCAAAAGTTTCAGTGGGGATTCCTCTCTTTTGCACAATGTGAGCATCAATAAAGTTGTGGGTTTCCCCACTTTCAATCAGTACATATACTCTCCGATTCATAATTTAACCTTGTACTCTTAGGGTCAAGTACTTAGGCACTCCTATCAAAGAGTCAAGAGTCCCACTGGTTGGAGAAAAGGCTCCCTTCCCATCTCTGGTGGGTGTTTGTTCTTCCTCCTCATTATCAACGTTGTGACCCTTCCTAGGTTCCTCATCATCATCTTCCTCCTCCAAATCAGAGAAGACTTCTATGTATTGTGCTCTTCCAATAGCACACCTATGTCTGGGCACCCATGACTCTTGGAAAGTGAAGCACAGCTGCTTCTTCCTCAATTCCCTCCTGAGATCAATATCAAGAGGTTTCTTCAAAGAGCTCTCCTTGGGAGGAGCAGCATTTCCTTATTTCCCCTTAGAAAATTTAGGGGCCTTGCTTTAGATGGTTGCCTTTGCTTTTGGCAAGGCATCTTGGAGATCTCTAGCTCTCTCGATGGCATCATGTAAAGTGATGGGCTTGGTAGATTTAACCAATCCATGCAAGGGTTCCTCCAGGCCATCAATGAACATGTATACTCTCCTTGCTATAGATAGATCAGGGACCATGACTGACAATATTAAAAACTCAGATATATAAGTCTTTGCATCTCCTGACTGCTTCAGTTTTGCAAGGCTTATGAAGGTTTCTTCGGGATCCTTTCTGTCAAACCTCTCCACCAGTATCCTAGTGAAATCAGCATAGGTAGTCACATTGATGTGTCCCAATGTAGACAATCCATGGAACCACCAATTGTGTGCTTCACCTTCAAAGTGCAGTGTTGCAATCTTGATGGCATCAACTTCAGGGACTTTGTTCAACTGGAAATAGATATCCAACTTTTCTACCCATACCTTGGCAGAACTAGAGGATGATCCATAAAACTTGGGCAAAAAGAATCTTCCCATAGTATGGTGTCTATCATGAAAGAATCCACCATCTCTATACTGCTACACTGGTCTCCTTTGGTCCTCGAGATGGAAAAAGTCTTGGAAACTCAAGTTATCCTTGAATCTCTGACTCTTAAAGTCATACTCCACAAAGTAACCTTCAAGGGAGGCTTTCTCTTGTATCCTTAATTCTCCACATCTAAGAAGGTAGGCATAGTGGAGCGTTGTGAGGCTTGTGGAGCTTGTGGCAGGTTCACATGTTGACCAGTCCCATGATGAGACATGTCAGATCTTTCTCCTTGATGAAATGTCCCAAGAGACTCCCTCATTCTTTCCACCCTCATCTCCTTGATCTCCTTGGCCAAATCTTGCATGGCCACTAGCAGAGTTCTTGCAAACTCTTCTCCTTCTTTTTCACTGGTAGTTTTAGGGGCTTTCCACTTGTCTAGACCCTTGTCAGGATCATCAGTAGTTTAGTCATACTTTTTATGAATTCTATTCTGGTATCTCTTCTCCCTCTTAGTAAGAGATCATCTTCTTCTGAATGCAGCATGACTGGTGCTCCAAGGCAAGCACAGGCTATGCCAAGAAAGGAGCTTCGATACCACTGTAATGTTCCCAAATTGGGATTGCACAGCAAGCTTGGAAAAATAACGCAGTCCTTGGGAGATTAATGTATAGGAATGATTTTTCAGCCCCTGGATCCCTTATATCAGCAGATCTAGGGTCTAGATCCAGAAGGAGAGCAAAAACAAATCAAACTAGGTGTGGTAAACAGGTCTCCCATAACCTAGTCTAGCTGGAAAACACCCTACAGGAGGGGCTACAGCTATGCACAAAAATTTGCCTCAAGAATAACGTAGTGCTTGTCCATATGAGAAACAGGCCATCATATATGATTAATAAATGAAATTACAGCAACAAATCAGAATTAAAGTGAAGCTCCTTCAATATACAGTAGATTTCATGAGACAAGAGAGCAATATATCTTCAGAAAAGAGAGCTATAACATGTATATATCAGCAAAAATGGCTTAACAGCATTATTTTCAGGAGATATAGAAGCTGCATATTAAAAATTATATTTAGGATAGATATGTGGACAAAACATCAGATCTATTTCAGATCTGGAAACTAGATAGTTTTCTTTACAAGATCCCCTTTGGGTTTTGACCAAATCATGCATGAATAAGACTAGATCTGAGAAACAAGTTGCAGATTTGTAAAATTATGCAATAAATTTCTGAATATAACATTTCATTACAATGGATCAGATCTAAACAGAACATGGATCAGCAAGCTAATCCATGTATCACCAAGTGGAAGGCAAATCTCAGAACTAGAGATCTCTGATCTAAACTATGAGCAAAACACCATGAAGAACCTCACACCAAAATAACACAGTCCATCAATAGGAATAGTGTTGTAGCTCAAATTACATAGATAGCCACTGCAAAATTTCATATCTGAAGTAAAAACAAAAGAGGCACTCTTCCAGGAGGTTAAAAGACACACTCCATGAGAAGAGGCTCCCAAAATACACTAGATCTCTGCAGATCTAGACTCCCACTTGCTACAGCTTGCAAAAGTAGCAAAACCCTCAATGGATCAATGCTGAAATTGAAAGTAGAGCTCTGCCTCAAGCCTAATATTGGATCAATTGAGCAAACACTCCTCCAAGAATCCTCAAAGGAAGAGGTGAAATCCTTGCATAGGAATTCCAAGAACAATTCTCCACTAAACAGCAAAGAATAGTATTTGTCTAAGCAGAAAAAAATACTCAAGAATATTATCAATCAAAAACCTTCTTTTGCTGCCCCCCCTCTCCCTTTATAAGATGGAGAGCCTTTGCAAACCCTAAACCACCTTGATGAGTTACCCCTTTTCACATGAGAGGCCTCCTTCTAGAAATGTGATGTCCCTTTTGGAGATGCAATGAACCTAGACAGCATTGTTGATTTGGTCAAGGTTGACCTAGTCTTCAGCTCAAACCTCTTTCACACCTGCAAGTGATTATTTACATGGCCCTTATTTATCTTTTTTCACATGGGCATTGATTTATTCATCTTTTTCAGGAGTTTTACATGTCCTTCTTTATTCATTTATTCATGCAACAGAAATTAAAAAAAATTTGAATATTCCTCTTAGCCATGGCTAAGTAGGAACATTACATCTCCTTCTTCACCTATTTATTCACCACGTTCCTCCTCTTCACCTGGTGAAAGTCTAGAATATAGTAACCAGGCAGCTAAGAATAAGAACAAGACGATGAATCAGAAGAAGAAAAATAATCAAGGGGGAAACCAAGCATCCATTGCTACCTATGCAACTGATGATGAAAAATCTTCCATTCAGTCCCGCAAAGTCAAATTCCCATGAAAGTTATGTAAGGATGACCACCTTCTTAGGGATTGTCCTATAATTCCCAAGATATTATAAGTATGGTCCACCGACTCAAGTCAGCCTTTGTCATTAGCCTCTGGAGATAATTTTGATGACAAACCCTCAGCTAGTGATAATAAGGCCCATGTGAAAGAGGGTAAAGTAAAATTTCCCTATAAAATATGTGAATGGAATCATCCCATTCACCATTTTCCTTTTATTGATGAAGCCTCCAAAGTATTGGAAAACCTTACAGCTTCTCAGCCTTTTCTTCCTACTAGTTACCGGAAGATTTCCTCTGATCCTTTGCTAGTTAATCAAGTGATTGATAAAAATTCATCTCTGGTCAATCCTACTCTCTTTGAACGTGAATATTATGAGTATGTTCCCGAACAACCATTGGTTGAGGAAACATTTGACTTGATTCCACCTTCAGTTGATCAGGCCTTTCGTGTAGAGAGTGAACCCCATTCCACTTAGATTCTTTTTGTTTCTTAAAATTCCATGAATTGGAGGGAAATCCTCATGTTCCCATGATACAGGAGGGAAATCCTCCTGTTCCCATAACAGAAGAGCACATTTCTCATGTTTCCATGGCACCCCCTCCAAGTAGTATGGTCGCTTCCTTTTATTTGAGTCGACTAGAAGGATACCTTCTTCCTTTTTATGTGCCCTTTGAGATCATAGTACAAGCCTATAATTTGGTTTTACCTAGCATAATAATAGATGAAGGTGCATATGTTAGTATTTTTTCCTCAACTACTAGGAAAGCTTTAGGTTCTCCGTAGCTTGTGCCTATTACCCAGAAACTTTTGGCTTTTAACAAAGGAACTAGACAACCATTAGAGATGCTTCCTAAGTTGCCTAATAATTTGGGAATAAATATCATCTACATCGATGTTATGGTTGTCCAAGTCCCTTTGTATTTTAACTTACTTCTTGGGCGTGACTATACTTATGTCATGGGAGCTCTTCTCTCTACTCTTTTTCGTGTGATGTGTTTCCCCCATGAAGAAATAATTGTGACCATTGATCAGCTTTCATTCATTGTCCTCATCTGGCTCTCAATCAACCCTCATCCCTAAATAGTCCTTAAATTCAAGTGGTATCTTCCCCGCCATGGTTTAATTATGTGGCAACATGTTCCATGCTTGTGTTTACTAATGATCTAGTTATTGATATAGTGCATTCTGTACTGGGGGAATTGGACCCTGATTTACAGAGTGTTGTACTCTTGTCTAGTGATAACCCCTTGGAATCCATGACCTCTTATGGGCCATGATCAAGGTGTCAGAGTAGATTTCCTTTCCTTGTGTCAAGCTCCTTAAAAAATGAAGCAAGCTCTCTAGAAAAAAGTTCCTCTTCTTGTGTCAAGCTCGTTATAAACTGAAACAAGGTGTCGGAGAAGATTTCCTTTTCTTGTGTCAAGCTCCTTAAAAAATGAAACAAGTTGTTCGAATTAGAGTTCCTTTTCTTGTTTCAAGCTCCTTAAAAACTGAAACAAGGTGTCATGAGGATAGTTCTTTTACTGTGTCAACCTCGTTAAAAAAATGAAACGGGTTCCTCTAAGGATAATTATTTAACTATGTCAACCTCATTAAAAAAATGAAATATGTCCTTATGAGAATAGTTATTTTATTGTGTCAAGCTCATTAAAAATGAAACAAATCCCCTTTCAATTCAAGTCTTTGATTAGATCTCGTAAATTCCCAATCAAGTCTTTCACTTGATCTTGTAAATGAACCTTCATTCCATCCACCTGTTAGTGACGAGTAGTCTACTTAGGTGAATGAAATGAAGCTTGGGGGCATGTACCTCTAATTGATTTATTATGATGGGGGCATGCAAACTTATTCAAAGCATAATTTGTCTCTATTTAAAGCTTGTGTAAAAATTAAACCACTCTTAAGCATATTTTTTTCTCGTGTTTCAAGCTTCTGAAAAAAATGAAACCATTCTCAAGCATTGTTTTTTCTCATGTTTCAAGCTTGTGAAAAAATGAAACCATTTTTAAGCATAATTTCCCAATTTTCAAGATTCTGTAAAAATGAAACCATTTTCACCCTATATCTCATGATTTCCTTTTTATCTACCTCTTCTACCATATGAGCCTTGGTTTTCTCATTCCATCGTCACCATCTGCTTGATCGATCATATGCTCTCACTTGGTTGTTTTCACCCTTTCCTGAGGAACCGTTGCAATGAGTGGTCTTATTATCCAGCCTATTAACCTATACATGTTTTCAGCAGTTCCATCATCACTAGAACCAGTCTCTATCCCTTATACCACTCATTCCTCCAGGTATAGTCATCTTTCAGCTCTTTTTTGACTCTCGAAAAATGAAAATATTATCGAGAACTTGTCCTTTCAATCTTGTTAAAGTAAAATAATTGGCGTTGTCTCAGTATAAGTTTAACCATTTTTCAAGCTAAGGATGACTAATTATGAAAAAGGAATACCTTATTCAAACATGACTAAGAGGTTCTCTCAAATATTATTTTCTACATTTTCGGATTCAAGGGACTATCTACAAAATGGGACCTTTTGGATTTTTACAAGTGTGATGGAGGGGTAAATCGGTATATTTTAGGTTCTCTCGAGTATTTTTTCTACCTTTTAGGATTCGAGAGACTATTTAAAAAAAGGTACCTTTTGAATTTTTCTTTTCCTCCTCTTTTTCAAACTCTCTAAATAGGAAAAATATACCGAGCTACCCCTCCATCGAACTCGTAAAACTTAAAAGATGCAAGAATTTTCACCATGACAAGACCAAGTTACTCCTTCCTAGGGCTCATTAAACTTACTAGGATGGATTCATCCAAAGGATTAACTTATATTCTAAGCGTATGGTATCCTTTTCAACCTTTATATCAAAAATAAACAGGTACTCGCTAGAAATAGTGGGGGGGGGATGGAAGTAACTGTGTCTTGTGTTTTTGTACTGAAGGCAACATTTCACTCTTGAACATGAAACTTATATGCGTCTTGTGTCGGGTTTGGGTTATCCTCTCTTTGTTGCTTGCCTTCCTAGGTTTGAAATCCATTTTCCTCTCATTAGATCATATCTTCTTGTCACCATGATCATTAATCCCATTTTGAGTCAAATTTTTCCAACATCTGGAGTTGTGTCGTCGATGTTTTCAAGAGAATTCTTATCTACAAAATTTTGTAATATCCCTTTTTCAGGAACAGCTACAAATTGGGAATAATATGAGTTATTACCAATGTGGAGCTACATACATGTACCTCATATAGGTGTAAAAACACTTAAACCTTGGTAAAATATACAGCAGCAAAGTTATACAGTGTTTTACAAGGCAAAAGGTGGGGAAAAGTAAGGATTTAGGCCCTAAAACGTGTGTATTCAGATATATGCGTAAAAATAATATGTAAAAGCTGTTGCATATGATATGTATGGTTATTAGTGACTCCCATGTCAAATTTAATCAAAAAAAAATAAGTTTTTCTAAGTTAAACAGTTCCTCCTTTCCTAACTAGGCTAGAAAACCCTGATTTCCCAAGACTAGAATTATGCAGAAATTTACTAAAGCATGTGAGCATGATTTTCCGAATGGTATAACTTAAATAAGGTCTGAATATTGACAAATAATATCATGGGCATAACTCATACACTTTACAGAAGAATAATGAAAGAATACAGAAGAAATCCTCAAGAAAGAGGTGCTACAACCATGTAAAAAGACTGCATAACAGTGACAGCGTAATTTTTTGGGCTGAAGCAGTATTTTATTGATTCTTCAGCTCTATATCAGATCATTACATAAAAATATATATCCAATACAGATCCATGTACGAGAAGAGCTTATCTATACATTCCCCTTGAGGTTTTTCTCAAAACATGAAGCACCGGAAGTAGATCTGAGATCTAAGAATGCAGATCTGTAGAATGACTCAAAAAATAACTGAATCATGAACATGTAGAATATCATATCTGAAACATAACATAGATTGGTTGGCCAATATATGTATCACCACAGTGAAGGATGAATCCAATCCCCAGAGATCTCTCCTCCAAAATGCAAGCAGAACACCCTGCAGTTCTAGATCTGAAAATAACATTGTCTTAGGGAGAGAAACAATGTTGTAGCTTCTGAAGATGAAATGGCCTAATGCCCGGATGTAGATCTTAATTATACTCAGCAAATGAACTCTTCTAGGAGGTTAAATGACACACTCACTGAGAAGAGCCACTACTATCATCTAGATCTCCACTTGCTGCAACTCACAAGACAGCTCAACCCTCAACATGAGTAGCACTGTAATGTAAGGCGAAACTTGGCCCAAGCCGGATAGTGGAGAATTTTAGCACAATTCTCCTCCAAGAGCTGCTCAAGGAAGGAGGTGGGATTCCTGAACAGGAATGCCCAACAAGGGATGTCTAAGCAGACAGACCTTCAGAAATAATATCTTCAACAACACTTTCCTTGTTTCCCTCCTCTTCCTTTTATAAGTTAGGAGTCTTTCCAAACCCTAAACCACCTTGAATCACTTAACCCTTTTCACATTACAACCTCCTTCTAGAACCGTGATGTCCCTCAAAGAGGTTCAATGCATCTAGACTACGTTGTTTGACTTGGTCAAAGATGACCCACTCTTGTGATTTAGACCCATTCACACCTGCAAGATATAATTTACATTGCTCAGATATGTCTTTTTTCACATACGCATTGATTTATTCTTGGTTTTCAGGAGTTTTACATGTCCTCATTTACAATTTATTCATCAATTATGAAATGCAAAAATAAACAAGGAAAAATTAATGTTCCAATTAGCTGAAGCTAATTTAGGAGCATTACAGTCTCCCCCTCCCAAATGATGCTTGTCCTCAAGCAACTGCAAGGGTGCTGCAAAACTTCCCCTTCTTCTCTTGTGGCCTCCTCATCAAATAGTCTCCTCCATTGTTTTGAATTTTCTGCAATACCTTTGTCTCCCAATGGTCCTTCCTCAATATGAAAGTTTTCCTTTGATGAATAAACCCAAGGGCTCTCATCATGAAGAAATGGAAGGTTGTTGTGGAAACCTTCTTGTTGATCCATGGCCTCCTCAAGATAGAAGTGATGACAATCATGGGGATTTTCATGATCCATGAAAGACTCCCATCTCCATGCTATCATCCAAATAAAGTGTATCACCTCCCAGCTTGGAAATCCATAGAACTACTCCTCCCCAATACATATGAGAGGCATGTTACCAACAAACATATGGCTCACTTTACAAAGAGACAAGTGATATATCATAGTGGCCATACAAAATCTCATGCTCCCATTCAAGCATGCCATGCAAAAAGAATGGGGAACTCCTTCCCCCAAGGGCACATTCAACAAGGGTGCCTCTCCTTCAACTATGCCCCCAAAAAAGATAAGGACATTTTCAGCTTGTGGGATCATGATTAGAATCATGCTAGCTGCCATGTATGATAAATGAGAAGGAATATGTTACCTCATGTGCAACCAGCGCAACTTTATCCTTAACTGCCATAGGATGAGATATGACAAGTGCCTTCCCCAACACTTGTTTGTTTCCTCATGTCTTTGGAATGCTTGGAGAATGTACATCATAGTTGGTGTAAAGGAATCACACCATGAAGAATATAATAGCTTCCCAAGATTCTCCAAGGAATGACCTGCATCAATATAGTTCACGGCCTTGAGTGGCCCATGAAACTCATCATACTTAGTGCCCCATCTTCGCATCATATCCCGCAAATGAGTGTTAGAAAAATATAAGCATATAGGAGATACATGATAATGCTCAAAATAAAAATCCTCTCTGTATACTTGTTTTACATTAGTGGGGAAACTCATGGATGAGTTCCCTCTCACACTCAATGGATAGGGAGATGTAAATGATGACTCTTCCCAAGAGCTATGGTCCTCCTCCTCTACCAAGTAATCCATGCACATCTTCATGTGAGAGTGCACCTCTTCTCTGAAACCTTCCCATATGAATCCACCCAAGAGAGTATGATATGCTTTGACAAAACCAGTGGGTTTGGAAAGCAGGATTTCATAGATGGCATCAAGTAGTCCTTCCTTGAGTTTGGAGTCACTAACCAAAAGAATAAGATTATGAAAATAGCTAACTCCATCAACCACCTTGAACCTCTCATCCTTTACTTCCCCTTCAAGAACCCCCCATGTGAAAAGGTCCTTGGAGTATTCCATCATGAGTTGGGAATCCCAACAAGGATCCAAGCTCTCCAAGAATGAAAGCATTGTAGAGGTCTGACATGCAGCCCCTGCCTTCTCATGGCTCCCATATTTGACATCCTTGATATCAAAATCACATGTGGGAGTATCAAAATCTCCTTTTTTCTACCCCATTTGCAGCTGATATTGTTCAAGACAAGACTTAAGCATATAGAAATCAACTTCCCCTCGTAAAGTCCTTGTCTTCCAAAACTTCCTCCTTTTGGCCCATTCATACAAGAGGGTTAGGATCCCCTTACTATCTTCAGAAATCTCCTTTGTGAATAAAGAGATCATGGGCTGCCCCAAATATATGGAGTTACCATGTGCCCTCATGCTCATGCCATCATAGATCTTTGATTTCTCCTTTCTCAACGTAGATTTCTGAGTGGGAGTTACCAATGCCCCTTTCAGGAAATTGCTCATCTCTCTTCTGAATTCATGAGAGATTCTCTGCGCTGTGCTAGCTTCTCCCAAGGCTACCTCCTTAGCCAAGTATGAATATGTTGCCCATAGTTGAGAAAACACTTTAGATTTCCTCTTATCAAGAGGTGCTCCTGGCAAATTACCTCCTTGCAAAGAGGTGTCAAGGGATAGAGTAGAATGTGGATGTAGGTAGACAAATTTGTCCCTAACTTTAATGCATAAGTCCTCTTGCCTTCTTTGTGCTTCAAAGCTTTGAAATAGAGAAGGGTTCATGTTCTTATCCTTGTGATGCCCTTCCTCCTCTTTCCTTCCTTCTATCTCCAAGATCTCATCATTTGACAATGATGGTACATGCTGCTCATGTGTTGTACCAAGAGCTCTATGTGTGAGATCTTGTGGAACTCCTTGCAAGAGTGCAAGATTTTCTTCCCTCAGAGAAAGTGCTCCAAATTCTTCTTCACGAGGAGCTTGAGGTGCCTTTGTTTTGACTTCGTTATCATCTCTTGCCTTCTCCTCCTCTTCAATAATTGAAATTGTCCCATCATCAATGAGAGACATTAGATCTTGGTCAACTATTGAAGGAGAAACCTTCATGCTTTCCTCTTGATAAGAGGACCCTTCACTCAATGGAGATATTGCCCTTGGCAAGGCATCAAACAAACTTACACCTTCTCCCATAGTCTTAAGAAATGGATTTGGATTCATAGACCCTTCCAACTCATGCAAAAGGTTCATCTGATGTGGTTTGACAATATCAACAAAAGATGATACACATGGAGCTTCATCAAACCTTTCTATCAATCTTTCAATAAACCTTGCATAAGTAGGTGTATTAGCATTCTTCAAGGAAAAAGACTCAAACAACCACCAAGCATATGCTTTACCTTCAAAATGCAGTGCTACTGCTTTGATGGCTTCAATCTCTGAAACTTGATGTTGTTGCACAAAGTCATCAAGCTCCTTCACCCAAACCCTGACTGGACATTTAGGTGATCCATAAAAGATAGATAGATAAAATATACCCTTACCATGTTGCTCCTTTTTTATGGATTTTCCCTCCTTGATCTTGCAGAATCCTTGGAAGTTCAAGTTATCTTTGAACTCCTTGGACTGAGCTTCATACTCCTCCAAATACTCTCTAAGAGTCTCCTTCTTAGGCACACCTCCTTTCTTCCTCTTCATGAAGAAATCACAAATAGAATGTTGAATATTTGGTGATATGGCTGGGTGCACATATCCATGAGATGAGGATTCAAAATTTTCCTCATGTATAGATCTTGAAGATCTGATCGGAAGATCTTTCTGCTCTTGAAACTCTTTAGGAGTTTCACTGCTTCTTCTTTCATCTTCTTGTTCAACCTCCTTGGATAGGTTCTTATTAGATCTAGAATTTTATGAGAATAAACCCATATTATTCATCATTCTGACCTTTCTCCTTGTTTGAATACCACTATAAAGTTCCCTTTTCAGGAATATCAAAATTCTATTCCAGAGATTGACTACAGGGGCATTTACTGGATCTGTCTCATTTGAAAAAAAGGATGAGATCCAGAGGCTACCTGGCCATCTACAGACTCTATATATAGAGCTTTAAATATTCCTCCTTCAAGGATTCAGCACTTTGGCTTGAAGCAATAGGTTGAGCCAAAGATCTTGCTTTGATACCACTGTAATATCCCTTTTTCAGGAACAGCTACAAATTGGGAATAATATGAGTTATTAAAAATGTGGAGCTACATCCATGTACCTCATACAGGTGCAAAAACACTTAAACTTCAGTAAAATATATAACAGAAAAGTTATACAGCGTTTTACAAGGTAAAAGGTGGGGAAAAGTGAGGATTTAGGCCCTAAAACGTGTTTATTAAGAGATATGCGTAACAATAAGATGGGAAAGTAGTTGGATATGATATATATGGTTATGAGGAACTTCCATGCCAAATTTCAGAGAAAAAAAAAAAAAAAAGTTTTTCTAAGTTAAACAATTCCTCCTTTCCTAACTAGACTAGAAAACCCTGATTTCCCAAGGCTAGAATTATGTAGAAATTTACTGAAGCAAGTGAGCGTGATTTTCTGAAGGGTATGACTGAAATAAGGTCTTAATATTGAAAAATAAGATCAGGGGCATAACTCATACACTTTACAGAAGAATAATGAAAGAATACAGAAGAAATCCTCAAGAAAGAGGTGCTACAACCATGTAAAAAGATTGCATAATAGTGACAGCATAATTTTTTGGGCTGAAGCATCATTTTATTTATTCTTCGTATCTATATTAGATCAGTACATAAAAATATAGATCCAATACAAATCCATGTACAAGAAGAGTTGATCTATACATTCCCCTTGGGGTTTTGCTCAAAACATGAAGCACCGAAAGTAGATCTGAGATCTAAGAATGCAGATCTTAAGAATGATTCAAAAAATCATATAATAATGAACATTTATAATATCATATCTGAAACATAACATATATTGGTTGGCCAATCTATGGATCACCACAGTGAAGGATGAATCCAATCACCGGAGATCTCTCCTCCAAAATGCAAGCAGAACAACCTGCAGCTGTAGAATGAAAAATAATGTTGTCTTAGGGAGAGAAACAGTGTTGTAGCTTCTAAAGATGAAATGGCCTGATGCTAGGATGTAGATCTGAAGTATACTCAGCAAATGAACTCTTCCAGGAGGTTAAATGACACACTCACTGAGAAGAGCCACTACTATCATCTAGATCTGAGCAGATCTAGATATCCACTTGCTGAAAATCGCAAGACAGCTCAACCCTGAACATGAGCAGCGCTGTAATGTAAGGTGAAACTTGGCCCAGGCCTGATAGTGGAGAAGTTTAGCACAATTCTCCTCCAAGAGTTGCTCAAGGAAGGAGGTGGGATTCCTGAACAGGAATGCCCAACAAGAGATTTCTAAGCAGACAGACCTTCAAAAATAATATCTTCAACAACCCTTTCCTTGTTGCCCTCCTCTTCCTTTTATGAGTTAGGAGTCTTTCCAAACCCTAAACCACCTTGAATCACTTAACCCTTTTCACATTACAACCTCCTTCTAGAATTGTGTTGTCCCTCAAAGAGGTTCAATGCATCTAGATTGCGATGTTTGACTTGGTCAAATATGACCCACTCTTGTGATTTAGACCCATTCACACCTGCAAGATATAATTTACATTTCCCAAATATGTATTTGTTCACATAGGCATTGATTTATTCTTGATTTTCGGGATTTTTACATGTCCTCCTTTACAATTTATTCATCAATTATGAAATGAAAAAATAAACAAGGCAAAATTAATGTTCCAATTAGCTAAAGCTAATTTAGGAACATTACAAATTCAAACCTTTCGTACTTATCTTTCAAACCTTTCCAACAATCTTGAATCATCCCTATATACCCTGAAAAATCCTATGTTTCGTATCGATGATGTGGGAAATATTATGGGCCTCCTTCGACGGATTGCTTTCTGTCGACATCAGCTCATTATCCAGGAAGTTTATCTAGAAACTCCCTTTCAGTACCTTGGAGCTTACATGACCCAATGGAAATTTTTTCATGTTCGACGACATGTTCACATCATTGGCCTTCAATCGAATGATTCTTCAAGTGTTCGACTTCAACTGCCTTATCACACTTGTAGAATGTATTTTCGTACCTTGAGGGTCATTGCCATTATTGGTGGTTTCTCTCTTTCATGTTAACATTTTACATCATTGACTGGTAATCAGGTAGTTTCTACCATGTTCAACATCAACACATCTATTCATATGGTTATATTTGTACGTTGGACAGATCAAGACAGAGATGAATACCCTGGATTTCATCTCATAAAGTCGGGCTACATGGATTATTCATGATTGTACACGTGATCCTTTCTATATGGATGGATGTGCCCATGCCGTGGATCCATACTTATGATCCTTTTTAGTCGGATGGTTGTGTCCATGTTGTAGGTTCATGTATTTTTCGATGCATATTCAGATATTTATTATGGGCATATTTACATCAGAGATGTCATATATATTGTACTACTTTTTATTTGGAGGTCTATTGATGGTGGTTTTCCAAATTCCTTTCCTTGACTGAGAAAGCACTTCAACCATCACTTCTCGTTCTGCTTTCATGCTTTGGGGGGCATCTGTTACATAGTATTTTTTCGCACTCCCAATTCCATACCTGAAGTGTTGCCCGTTGTGACACTCATGCCACAAATGCTGCAAAGCAACAAAAGCTATGAAAACATGTTTTCCGTGAATAACATACTCAAAACATACTTGAAGAGATGGAGAATCAATGTGTTAAATAAATTATGGATAAAAATTGTGAAAAACCTAATTTGCAACCCCAGCACGATTCTATCCTCTATGTTCTAGGGCTTTTCACCATGTGCATAATATGTGTTCAGTGTTGGCAGCACAGTAATTGAAGTAAAAATTTGTGTTTTTCCTCTTTAGGTAGGTTCTCCAAAAATGAAGCAAAAGCTTCGCCTACTAGAAACATCGAGAACGAAATTATGTTATTAGTTAGTTGAGGATTTATTCTAGTCTCCCATTTTGATTCCTTGATCCTACCTTTAAGGATTTTCCCCATAATATGTGGACCTTCCTCCCTCTTTTATGGATCCTTAACCTCTTCATCTTCCCTATAAATGAATTCCATGCTTTCCCTAAATAGTTGGTCATTGCTGGTTGCCTTTATAGTGCTCAAATGCGCCTAAATTCTTCCAAAATTATAAGGAGGAGGAGTGCTTGAAGTCTTTGGCTTGGACTTGGGAACCCGTCCCAAAGGAGGCCTCTAACATAAAGGCATCGGTTGTAAGCTTCCCTCTTTAATTTATCAATAATACAAAGCATTTTTTACTTTCCATAATCTTGTTGATGATTACTTGCTTAGTATGATGCTCCTTGATATGTCATATGGTTTACATTAGAATGCAATATAATGTGTTTTCTTTATGTTTCGATGTTTGATCTCTCTTGTAGGCATTCATACGTAAAGGCATAGCAAGGAGCAAGCTTGGAAGTAAGGAGATCAAGATTAACATCAACAAATAACCACATAGGAGAGAGGTAGGCCATCTTCCTCTCTCATTTCATTCTGATTTAAGCTAGGAGAGTTTGCTTGCTTGTTTAAAGATATTTTTTACTTATTTAAACATTCGAAAATCATAAAACATCAATCTCATAAATTGAGAAAGTAACATAAGATATACATGGAAACCCTTATAGGATAAAACCACAAAAGTTCTTTATAAGAAATAACTTGTAGGCACCCACCTACTATTACATTTTTTAGGTTAGGTTTGAGTAACTCCACAAATTATGATTTCCATTAATAAAATCATTAATATATACAAGGTGAGGGAGACTATTGGAATTTCTATTCCAATGTCTCTTTGTCTTCTTTATTTTCATATTTACATTATTTACAAGAATTTCCTAATCCAAAATATTAAGTGTCAACATTCCCCCCCCCCTTAATCTAAAGGGACGTTGGTGAGTCCAAGCATCATTTTGAATCTTTCAAACATTTATATTCCAAGCGCTTTGGTGAAGATTTTTGAAATCTTCTCATTTGTGGAATAATTCCATAGGTCAATAGTCTTGACCTCAACGTGATGTAGAATCGCATGTGTTGGAAATATGATGCAGAGTGTTGTCCTTGATGGCAACCCACTGAATGAAGATGAAGACATGTGACTGTTGACATGTGTTGTCCTTGATGGCAATCCACCTGATGAAGTTATGCTTGACTTGATGGACTTGGTAAATGATGTAAATCTGATGTGATATGTTGCTGAGTGTTGTCCTTGAAAGGCAACCCACTTGATGAAGATGATGAAAACTTACTTGATGAAGTTGTGCTTAAGAGAATGTGTTCCCGATGAAGAAAATATGATGTTTCTACAGTGTGTACAGAAGGCTATGAAGAAAGGATTTCAGAATGTACTCAAAGTATGATGAAAAAGAGTATGTATCTTGGTATACGCGGATTGGCCTAGGGGAAGTCGCGTATGCACGCGGAAAAGAACGTGCCAAGTCGCGTATGGGCTAAAGCGCTCAAAAAGTGCAAAACTAAGGGTAACCACCATGGTATTGACCCATTGTATTGGGTAATGATCCGCCTAAATGACCCCGTCCAGGTAGTTTTGGGCTCATGGTATTGCTTTGGCCCATGGTATTGAAAAAGGGGCTCATGGTATTGAAAAAGGATAAACCTATATAAGGAGAAGAAATTCATTGTGCAAAATGTGTGTGTGGGTGCAAGATGTCTGAGCTTGAATGAATACTTCTCTCTGAAGTATATCTGAATGGAAAGGGTTACACTTGAATGATAAATCTGATTGTATGATGCACCAATGATGAAGAAGGGGATCTAGATCTGAATTTCTCTTGTATTTGTTAGATCTGATTATGGAAGGCTTAGATCTGTGATAAGGCGAGCATCTAGGCGAACATCTGTCTGAAGCAAAAGGGTAGATCTGAACTGAATATCTGATCTGATGAAGTATGCTGCTCTGTAATGATTGAAGATCTATACGCTACTTCGCCGCGGAGGAAGCGCGTATATACGCGGCTTCAGCGAAGAGAAAGCGTGTATGCGCAATAAAATATACACTGCGGTATACGCTGGTTTGTGTGGACGGAAGCGCGTATATACGCGACATAAGTGAAGTAAAAGCGCGTATGCAAACTAGGGTTTGCTGAAGCAAGGGGTATGAAATATCTGATCTGTTCTGCTATGTTTCTGCTATCTGATCTGTGTTGATATGTATCTGTTGGTGACGTATGTTTGTGCTTAAAAGTATGGAAAGGGTCTAGTATGAAAATATGATGAAATGTGGCCTGCAAGTGGTGTTCTATTGAATTTGTTGGATCCAGTGTGAAAATTGATGAAACGTGGTCCAAGGTGGTGCTGAAGGTTGTAGCCTTCAGTCAGGGGGTCGTAGCTCCCTTCCAGGTGAGGCTGGTAAACGAGATCGGGGGTTCGTAGCTCCCTTCCAGGTGAGGCTGGTAAACGAGTCAGGGGGTCGTAGCTCCCTTCCAGGAGAGGCTGGTAAACGAGCGCAGGTGGGTGCCTGCGTGCTGGTCAAGTCTGCGCCAGCACATATGTTGTAAGATGTTTTCTCTATAATAAAATATTGAAGGCCGAGCAACTGCAGCGGTGGTTTTCTCCCGACTTGGGTTTCCACCTAAAAATCCCGGTGTTCATGTGTGATGCTTTGTGTGATGGTTTATTCTGTTCTTACTGCACATGTTTACTGTTTATAGAACATCTAATGAATGAATGATGGAATAATATAAGTGAAGATTTAATGACAGATCTAGATCTCTCGTGTATACGCTAGTTTCATAAAGGGGATCCGCGTATACGCTAGTTTATCAAGGAAAGTAGCGTATGGGTTTTAAGGAATGAAAAAGTAAACAGATTTGATCGTTGCAAGAATATCGATTCACCCCCCTCTCGCGTATTTAAGTAAACTATTGGTATCGCAGGGGGTCCTTCCGCGTGCTTCGATCGCTTAAAGGAGATCCGTCGCAATGGGAAGTCAAGAAGGAGTAATGTCTATAAAGCCACCTCTATTCAATGGAAGCAATCTCGATATTCGAAGGTACGTACAAAAGCATATCCGCAAAGTCTTGGTGCGTATGTATGGGCAATCGTGGAAGAAGGTTATCAATACCCGGCAAGTATTCCTACTGATGCAGCTGAAAGAAAGAAGTATGAAATCAATGCCAAAGCAGTGAATGTCTTATTGGGAAGCATGTCTGAATCAGAATTTGCTAAAGTGATGCAGCTACATTTGGCAAAAGACATATGCGACAAAATCATTCTAAGCTATGAAGGAGACACAAAGGTAAAAAGTGCAAAACTCCAAACTCTTAGAATTGAATATGAAAATTTGAAGATGCATAGTGATGAGAGTGTTGCCAGTTTCTTTCTTCGTCTGGATGATATTGTAAATCGAATGAGAAATTTGGGTGAAACCATAGCTGATACTACTCTGGTGGAAAGGTCTTAAGATCATTGACTTCAAAATTTGACTCTAAAGTTTCAGCTATTGAAGAAAGGCAAGATTTGCAAACTCTTACTATTGTTCAATTACATGGGACTCTGACTGATTTTGAAATGAGACAAGGAGGTCCTTCTCAAGTAAGAGAAGCTGCTTTTAAGGCATCTACAAAAGGAAAGGAAAAGGAAGTTGTCAAAGAATCCAGCTATATATCCGATGAAGAAGAAGCGAATTTCGTGAGAAAGCTCCAACTAGGTACCGGAAGATTCAAAGGTAAGCTTCCCTTCAAATGTTTTGAGTGTGGAAAAGTTGGTCATTATGCTGCTAAATGTCCTTATAGAGAAAAGCATGGTAAAGGGAAACAATTTGAGAAGAGAAAGAGTTATTATGCAAAAGAAGATGATGATGAAGTGTCCAGTGAAGATGAAGAAGATTCTGACCAAGATCTGAAAGTGCTCATGGCTAAGAAGCAAAAGAAGAAGGCTACTGAAAAAGAGATATCTCAGAAAACATGTGCAGCAGAAAATGAAGAAGATGAAACAAGTATTGATTGTTGTTCTTGTGATGCACTTTCGTGTGCATGCAATGGTGAAGATAGTAAAAGTAAAGTTTTGGATCTAAAGGAAGCTATCAAGAAAATTGAAGATCAACAAAAATCATTTAATAAAAGCGAAGCTATCTACAATGAGATGATCTCTCAAATGAAAGATCAAATAGAAATGCTAAATGGACAGGTGGAAAAGTATCAAAGGTTTCATACTTATGCATCCAATCGAATTAAAGAACTAGAAGCAGAAATCAACGATCTAAATGCAGATCTCGAAAAATCAAGAAAGAAGAATGAAGGACTTGAAGCTGCAATCATCTCTCTACAAACAGATCTTGAAGCATCAAGTAAGAAGAATGAGGAACCTCTACAACCATTTGAAAAGGAAGGCCTTGAAGCAGAAATCATCTCTCTCAAAGAAGATCTAGAAAAATAAAATAAGAAGAATGAAGAGCTGCAACAAACATGTGAAGAAAATGAAAATTGGTTGAAAGAAGAGATTCTAAATCTGAAGGATCAAGTAGAAGATGGAAGAAGGAAAGAAGAAAGCATGACAAAGCAATGTCAAGCCTTGGAGGTTGAGGTAAACATTCTCAAAGGAAAATTAGAAGAAAAGGTAAAACTGTTGAGGTTTCATGATAGTACTAATATTTTGGACAATATTCTGAGTAATCAAAGGTCTCCTACTATCAAACATGGTCTTTGTTTCCATGAAACTGTTAAAGGAGAATCTAGCTCACAAGGAAGTGCCAAAAATTCAGAGGATGTCAATGCAAAACCTGATGTACCAACAATCATGAATTCTCAAAGGAATTCATTCAAGAACGTTGAATGTTTTAAATGTCATGATTATGGGCATGTTGCAGCAAATTGCAGGAGCAGATCATTTCAGCCTCAATCAAACAGTTCCTACATAGAAAGGTACTCTGGTTTCTTCAAGGGATATTGTTTTTCATGTAACAAGTATGGACATAAAGCAACTGATTGTAAAAGGAGGAAGAATAGAAATACTCATTATGATTCTTATGTTTATTTCTCTGGCCACATGAGATGTTATGCTTGTAATAAGTATGGACATGTAGAAAAAGAATGCAGGATGAACAGATCTGGGAAAGTGGACAATTTTCAGCACACAGTTGGAAAGCTCAAGAAAATTTGGAAAAAGAAGGAGGACCGATCAGAAACGTAGGGAATTCAGACCCTACTGCAGTCATCCACTTCTGGAAGCTTACTTCTCTGATTGACTGCAGGAATAATGTGGGATACATTATGGGATTTAGTAATGTATCGTCACAAGGGGAGCAATGCATGATGACTCTCATGGTTGATTTGATTATTCTGGTTATATAACAGAACATCTGATATGAAGAAGACATGTACAGGAAGGACAAGTTCAGGAAGAGATGAAGGTGTGAAATTTTCTATATTTCAATTTTCATACGCGGGTTCTATGAAACAAAGTCGCGTATACACGCGAGTTTTAGCAGACACAGTCGCGTATGCATTGATGATAAGAGAATTTATCTGATAACTGAAGATCTGGAGCAGAGGTCCAGGGGGAGCAGCAGTCTGACTGCTGATGATTGCACTGTTAGCATTATTCTGGTTATACTCATGATAATGAAATGATGCATGGGTTCTTGTGTTGAAGATTATGGATGAAGCCTGGTAGCTTTATGATGAAGATCATTCGTTGTTGAGATGAAAGTCTTATAATTCAGAGATGAGGACAGATCATGCAGATATTGTTGCTAATGACTTGCTGTTGAAGGTGTTTCAGATTGCACAAGTTAAGGAAGAGCACTGGTTTAGGGGGAGCAGCAGGTCGAATACTAATGATTGCATTGTTGGCAATATGACTGATTATTCTTGGCTATTGTGATACTCATGCTCAAATGATGATGACTTGGTACATGGTTTATTATAATGAGTTTTTGAGCCCTGGTTGCTGATAATTATCTTTTATACTCACACATGGATGAGTAGGATGTCATTTGATTCAGAAATAAATCATGCAGAGTTTGTTACTATGGTTGAGAGATCTTTTGCCTACATATGTTACTTCATGTTAAATTTTAAAGGTCATGGTGATGTAGGATGGTGTTGGACCACATGGATGATTGCTTGACACCTATGTGAAGATGTTGTTCTGATATGAGAATCTCTCTTGGAAAGATTGTATTGATGCTGCAAAGAATCTGAAGGCTTGGTTACTATTGTACTGATGCCACAACCGTTGGATGACGCTTGAAGACACAACTACACCATTCTATCTATCTGTAGTCCAGGGAAGCATTCAAATGTCTCAGAAAGAAGCTGAACATTGTCTTTGCCTCGCAGAGAATCAGATCTAGTTGAAATATAGAAGATGGTAGTGGATACGCGGGTTTCCTGAAACACAGTCGCGTATATACGCGAGTTCCTGCACAGAAAACCGCGTATGTTTGGTTGCTGGCAATTTTTGGTTGGTTCAGCTCTCTTCAGCACAGCTGCAGTACTGTTTGGTATCTCTGGTGGTGTTCTAGTTCTCATAATTCTTTTTCTAATGTTTTGATGAAGATGCCTTGATGATTTGTTGGTGGAAGTTTCAGGATGCACAAACTAAGGGGGAGCCTTAGTCATTTGGAAAGATTTCTTGGTTGCACAGATTCAGGGGGAGCATTAGCTTTGCTGAGTATAATGCAGTGTTGGCATTATGATGTTTCTGAAATATGTTCTCTTTCTTGAGGACTTTTGGGTGTTGGTCTTAAAAGTTATATCTGTAGTTTGATGAAAAGGTCATGTTGAGACCCATGATGTAATCTGTAATATTCAGTCATGTAAAGGACTTGTCAAATTTGTAAACCCACTTGGTTGGGTAGCTGAGTCAATTTTTGTAAACCCACTTGGTTGGGTAGCTGAGTTGAAATGTGTAAACTCACTTGGTTGGGTACTTGAGTCTTATATGTAAATCCACTTGGTTGGATATTTGATGTAAGTATGAGTCTTTGGTGATAGGAAGTTCATAGAGTCATGTACTTCATTGAAAAATATGTTTGAAGATTCAGCATGAACTCAGGGGGAGCTTGGTCACTTCAGTATACATCAGATCTGCAGAACGCTTCTTCTACATGAGAAGAAAAGGGGGTGAGTATGTTGGTTTTGATCTGCCCGTTGCCCTTGATGTCAAAGGGGGAGAGTGTGTTGGTTTTGATCCGCTGGTTTTGATCCGCCCTTTGCCCTTGATGTCAAAGGGGGAGAGTGACATGGTGTTTGAATGAAGAGAAGATAATGATGTCAAATATTTGGGAGAGTGACATATTTTGGAGAGTGACATGGTACCTATCTGTTGTGGTAACCAAACACCATCGTGGTTGCCATCAAGTCCAAAGGGGGAGATTGTTGGAAATATGATGCAGAGTGTTGTCCTTGATGGCAACCCACTGAATGGAGATGAAGACATGTGACTGTTGACATGTGTTGTCCCTGATGGCAATCCACCTGATGAAGTTATGCATGACTTGATGGACTTGGTAAATGATGTAAATCTGATGTGATATGTTGTTGAGCGTTGTCCTTGAAAGGCAACCCACTTGATGAAGATGATGAAGACTTACTTGATGAAGTTTTGCTTAAGAGAATGTGTTCCTGATGAAGAAAATATGATGTTTCTATAGTGTGTACAGAAGGCAATGAAGAAAGGAATTCAGATTGTGCTCAAAATATGATGAAAAGAGTATGTCTCC